>PVKS010016272.1:0-44316 GCA_004027875.1 Aplodontia rufa
CTAAATAAAGTTGTTTCTCTCTTTCTCTGTCTCTCTCACTGTCCCTCTCTCTTCAAAAAAAAAAAAAAAAAAAAGAGAGAGAGAGAGGGAGAGACACACAGAGAAAGAGAGAGGGAGAGGAAAGGGAATCGTTGTTTTTCCATCTGGCCTTTGTTTCTCCAACACTTACTTGTGTATGTGGTGCTGGGGTTTGAACCCAGGTCCTCATGCATGCCATGCAAGTGTTCCATCCGTTGAGCCACCTCTCCAGCCCTTAACAGGAGCTTTGAAGGGGACAAACCACATTCAAACCATAGCAGGCTCTCACCCAGGCTGGAGGGTCTATCTACTCAGAAGGAAAACGAGGAGGAGTCAGCCTGCAGGGAATGCTGAGCTAGTCCTGGACATGAGCTTGAGGGGCCTGGGCGACCTCTGAGTGGTGTTGGCTATGTGGTCCTCAAGCCCAGAGGAGAAAGCTCACGCAGAGGTTGTACCCAATGGGCCATTCTATTCTCTTACCTCCTTCTGAGGTGGCCGAGACGCCACTGGACAGGGATACAGACGCTGTATCATATTGTAGGGAGGGAACACTTTCCCCCTACCCTCCAAGGGTTCCATAATTGAGTCTATGAGACAAACGAGGCAGACTGACAAGAGAAAAGGTCTACTAATTTGTTACTGGCTTGGGGGCATCATAGGAAAGGTCAGTGAATATCCCAAACTCCAGTGAGCTCTGGAAGCTAACATACCCTCTTCACAGGAGAGGTGTAGGCAACAGAGGAGACTGTGTGGGGTCTGGGGTGACATCCCTGACAGCCTGGGCACAGCTGGGCCTCCTGGCTTCTCCCATGGAATCTGGGCTGAGGTTCGCTGGTTGATGAGGCTCCTGGAGAGAACATCCCCACAGTGGGGTTTCTTTGGGGACTCATCTTTGGGCAGAAAAGGGGACCTCAGAGGAAGCCTCTGTATGCACCCCTCCTCCACAAGTGACCTCCGTTCAAGGTGATCAGCATCAAAGCTTCATTATTCTTGAGTGGCATTTCCTTTTTTTTTTTTTTAAAGAGAGAGGGACAGTGAGAGAGAGAAAGAAACAACTTTATTTAGTTTTTCGCATGGCCTTAGTTGCTCCAACACTCAGTTGTGTATGTGGTGCTGGGGTTTGAACCTGGGTCCTCGTGCTTGCCAGGCAAGCACCGAAACCGCTGAGCCACCGCTCCAGCCCCCGTTGAGTGGCATTTCCTGAACTCATACAATACCTGAAAGAGTTGGCTTTAAACCATAAAACTCAACACTTCCGTCAGCCCTGACATGAATCTATCAATAGCTATGATTTGTATCAGTGTCCCCTATAGACTTGGTCCCTAGAGTGGTGCTATGGGAGGTGATGGAACCTTTAGGAGGTAGGGCCTAATGAGAGGTCCTCGGGTCACCCGGGGTGTGCTCTTGGAAGGAATCATGGGACCCAATCCTTATGCCTTCTTCCTCTTTCATTTTTTCTTTCTCTTCCTTTTTTTCCCTTTCTTCATGGCTATGAGATGAACAGTTTGCTTGACCACATCCTGCCCACTGCTTTTATCCATCATACCCATCAGAAATCCAAAGCAATGGGTCTGCCCAGTAGTAGACTGGAGCCTCTAACACTGTGAGCCCAAATAAACCTTTTTTCTTTATAAGTTACTCTTCTCAAGTCTTTTGTTAGAGTGATGGAAAGCTGACTAATCCAACAATGTTTCTTTTTCAGGGGCATGGGATCAGTTTCTGCTATTGGTTTATTGTAGCCAGTATTTTTATTGCTTCAAGGGCTATATTTTTTTAATGTTTAGATTAGGACCTGTGTTCTATCCAGATTAAATAAGAGAGCAATTAAAGAAATGCTATTTGAATCCAAAGCCAGCTTTAAAATGTGAACTGTCGGGCTGGAGTGGTGGCTCAGTGGTTACGATGCTTGCCTGGCATGCATGAGTACATGAGTTCAAACCCCAGCACCACATACAAAACAAAATGTCCAAGGAATGAAGGTCACATGAAAAACTAAAAATTACTTCTCTCTCTCTCTCTCTCTCACTGTCCTCTCTTTCTTAAAAATAAAATAAAATATGAACTGTCTAGGCTGGAGCAGTGACTCAGCAGTTATGGTGCTTGCCTGGCACGTGCAAGAATGTGGGTTTGAGTCCCAGCACCATATACACAATGAAGTGTCAGAGCAATGAGGGCCACATGAAAAACTAAATAAAAATTGATTCTCTCTTTTTCTCTCTCTCCCTCACTGTCCTTCTCTCTTAAAAAAAAATGTGAATCACTGGGTGCAGTGGCACACTCCTGTAATTCCAGCGACTCAGGAGGTTGAGGAAGGAGGATTGAAAGTTCAAGGCCAGCCTCAGCAACTTAGCAAGGCCCTAAGCCACTTAGCAAGACCCTGTCTCAAGATAAACCATAAAAAGAGTTAGGGATGTGACTCAGTGGTTAAGGACCCCTGGGTTCAGTCCCTGGTGCAAATAAAACCAGTGTAGTATCTGGCCACTACAATATCTCTCCTGATATTGCACACGCAAAGAAGTCTGGTCCAGCGTAGAGTCAGACAGACAGGCAGGAGATGGGCAATGTTCACTGTCTGCTTAGCTCGCACCCTTCCAAGACTCTCCGATTCTCCGATTTCTTACCTGGAAGACAAGAGTAATTATATTTAGCATGTGGCAGGATTACATGGAAGACTTTCGTCAAGCGCCTGCTCTGACGCAGGGTAGCTCTCGATAAAGAGCAGTTGTTATTATTAGTATGATTATTTTCTACTTTTAAAAAGAGGTTTATATCGTGCCACAGAGAGGGTGTTCTCATCCTGTCTTTTGTACTCTTTTCTGGTTCTGAGATCTGTGCTAACTACGTAAGTCAATCCTGCCTCTTGGTAAATGTTATTTTAGACTAAGTATATTTAAAGTTTGTTCCCTTAATGAATCGCATGATTTAAAGAAACTGACAGCTCTTTGATCTAATTTGCTGATGGATTATGGAAGAAATAAATATTGTATTGAAATCTGAAAGCTAGTCAGTTCTTGCCTCTCTCTGCCTCCTCCCCCGGCCACCTCCTCCACCTTAACTCTGCAGAGTGGGGATTGAGGAGTGGGAGTGGGCAAGGAGGTTGGCTAGAGGTGCCATGTTTGTTTCTGACTCCAGCCCAGATGGAGGGACCTGAAGGGCCTCCGTGCTCTTGTTGATTTTGGCCCTGCACTCTTCCCCACCTGCTTTTGCACTCAGTGATTTCTTTTCTCTCTAGCGAACCTTGACCTTTTCTACCCTTTTCTACTCTGAGCTGTCCAGCACTTGTGGGATTTCCAGTAGACTCTGGGCCAGATGGCCCAAGAGGGCAAACTGAGATCCAGCTGGACAACCTTGAACACAGAGGGAAGTGGCCAGAGCTTCCTCCAGCTTCGGGGACGGAGGGGTGGGGAGGGCTCCAGAGGGACCTGGCTTGCTTGGCAGTGTTCCTTTTGTCCTTTGTCCAAAAGATGCTCCTGGGAGCCAACCAGCAAGCTCTCTGTTTTCATTTTGTATCTTGGGAGCAAGCACCGAGTTTGGCAAGGGAGCATCAGACCTATAATAATAATAGGGTTCTCCGACATTACAGTGCAGAAACATTTTCCATGACAGCTTAAAATTAATCACCACCACTTGCTGCTATAGATACCTCTCCTGTACACAGTGCCAGCTTTAGGACAACTGTTAAGGCAGCCACATGGCTTCCAGGGAAAGAGCAAGAAATCTGCAGAGGCAGAGCAGCAAAGCTGATTTTTCTTCATTGCCACTTTTGTCCTGGTGAGGTTGCACTTTCTGCTAACAGAGTGTGATATGGCGGGAGGCACTGGTAATTGATCATGGGGAACAAGCCACACTTCAGGTGGGATTATAAATGCATCTGGAGCTCTTAGTGACATTGATAAACCACCAGAGACTCCTGCTGTGCCACTGAGAGTGGCCGTAAATTGTTCCTTAGTCTTTGAACCCTCGTCAAGAGAGAAGAAAGCAGGGCTGGAGCAGTGGCTCGGAGGTTATGGCGTTTGCCCAGCATGCATAAGTACACGGGTTCAAACCCCAGCACCCACGTACACAACTAAGTGTCAGAGCAATGAGAATCATGTGAAAAACTCAATTTAAAAAATTCTCTCTTTCTCTATCTCTCTCTTTCAAAAAAAGAAAAGAAAGAAAGAAGAAAGCAGCCTGTGGGTGTGTCATTTTCTTTATCCTGCTCCTAGAAATTAATAAACAAGCCAGGTGAGCCAGAGAGCGTTCAAGGTAGAATTGCTCAACAGATATTTATTTATTTTATTATTTAAATTTTTCTCCAAATTAATTCCTGTTCATGGTAAAAAGTTCAAATTATGCAACTGGAGGATAAACAGCATGGAAATCCTTGTCTCGTCCTGATGTCTTAGACCTGTTCTACAAGAGATGATCCCTAGAAGCAACTTCCTGTGTGTCCTTCAAGAAGTCGTTCTTACACATACAAGCCTCTGCGTGTATGTGCGTACATGCATAAATATTCGTAGCGCACAGTATGCTGTTAGACAGCTTCCCACACCCATACCTGGAGAGCCACTGCATAGCTTTCAGTTTAATTTAATTTAATTTTTTTTTTGGTGATGTTGGGGATTGAGCCCAGGGCCTTATGCATTCCTGAGCTACATCCCCAGAAGCCCCTACTCCACAGTTTTAAAATGTTAACATAATATTCCTTACTGTACATTTGTGGTTTCTCTTTTGCAAACTTGTGCAAACCTACCAGATAAATTCCTAGAAGTGAAATATTTAAGTCAAAGGGTATGTGTAATTTAATTTGTGAAACGTATTGTGAAGTTGCTCTCCAAATAGACAATAAAAATATACAATAGACAATGAAAATCTGCAGGCCAAGAGCTGTGCCAGGCCCGAAGAATAAAAGCTCATGGCTGTTTCCATTGAGAAACCAGGGGGAGAGACAGTAGCCTGTAAAGGGTCACAACACGATGCTATCATCAGGTACCATCATTAGGGTCTAGAACATGTATCACCCTCCTTCATAAGCTAGAGTTTTGTTCCCACGATGATATTCTTTAGATTTTTAGAGCTTTTTATCATTCCAAAGTAAGTTTATTGGACTGTGACTTTTCCCCCCAGTTTGAAAACAAAGCAAAAACAAAACCCAATATTTGAAAACCTTTTCAGAAGTAAATCAATGCAAACGTTTTATTGCTTTTTCTAGCCTTTTTTTTTTTTTGTACTGGGGGTTGAACCCAGGAGCACTTAACCATTGAGACTTCTAATATTTTTATTTTGAGACAGAGTCTCACTAAGTTGCTTAGGGCCTTGCTAAGTTGCTGAGGCTGTCTTTGAACTTGTGATCCTCCTGCCTCAGCCTCCCAAGTCACTGGGATTCCAGGTGCATGCCTCTTTTCTAGTGTTTTTGGCTAGATTTTCTGGGCTTATTATCTTTAAAAACTGTTATTTGTATTCCTATTTTTGTTAAATATTCTCATGCCTCATTTTAACTTGAGTCTTCTAATTTTCTCTGAAAGTGGGCACCCCAATTGTTTAAGCTTCAGACCCCACCAACGTGGATGTACTCTTTTTTGGGTCACTGCACATTTGTTCATTTCATGATTGAAAGATAAGCCTGGCAACGGGAATATCATTGGTTGTGAAGAGACCTTTGTGTGTCTAAAGAAGGAAGAAAATCTAGGTATTCAAATATGTGGGCTTTATTCTACTGTAACTTCTTGATAGCATGGAGAGATGCAGGTCTGTGATTCATCCTGCATAGCAATGAAGTGCCGCTGGGAATGAATTCTAAACTCTTTAATAGGCAAATTTTTTTTGGAGCAATGCTTCATTTGCACAAGTACACAATAAATATTCACTGATTTGAGTAAAGATGGTATGCAAATACATAGTCCCTGATGTGAAATGCAAGAGCTTTCTTATACCTAAGGGAAGGTGTAGTTCTAAGTCCCTTCTCCCTCCTCGTCATCTGGCTCCTTCTCTTCTAATTGGTGGGTGTGCTTTAGGATACAAGATGGGTCCAGACAATGGGGCAGAGATGACAGTGTACATTCATGTGTCAGATTTTTATTGAATATCTCCTGAAGCTAGTATGACCCACAACTGCAGCTTTTGTGTGCCCTGGAATCATTTCTCTTCCATTTATCAGGTGAATCATTCACGATTTCACGTGGCCAACTTACACGTGGGAAGCACATCATCCCCCTCTAAAGGTGTCTCTGATTTGTCTATGAGCATCAGACTCCTGATCAATCCAAAATTCTAGGCTAGATCTGGTTCTTCTGGGCAGAGAGGATGGAGAACCATAGCTGAATGAATCTGCTGATGTGGCTTCTGCCCAACCACACCGTGGCCATTGCAAACTGGCCCCTTTTGCTCCTACAAAACTCACCCATCATTTGGAACATGAGTTGCTTTTCCAGCTTTCTCGCCACTCTCTAGAGCTCTTTTACTTTATACTTTCATGCTTCAGAATTAGTCCATGACCCCAGTGCCCAGGAGGCTGGATCTGGAGGTATTTCACAGCATTGACCTCACTTCTAGGAACCAGCAATCCCCCCAGAAAGCAGGTCCAGCCCAAGTTGAGAACTCCGCTCTCTCCAGCCGTGTACTCCTCAGCATCTTCCTACCAGCATGTGCTTCATCAGAAAGTTTCTAACAATGTTGGACTTCAGAAAGAAACAACCGGGGCTGGAGCAGTGGTTCAGGAGCTCGCCTGGCCTGCATGAGGACGCAAGTTCAAACCCCACCTCGTACACAACAAAGTGTTGGAGCAACAAAAGCCACATGAAAAACTAAATAAAAATGGATTCTCTCTTTCTCTCTCTCTCTCACTGTCCCTCTCTCTCTATTAAGAAGAAAACAGATGGGCTGGAGTGATGACTCAGTGGTTTTGGCGCTTGCCTGGCAAGCATGAGGAGCCGGGTTCAAACCCCAGCACCACGTACACAGCTCAGTGTTGGAGCAACTAAAGCCATGTGAAAAACTAAATAAAGTTGTTTCTCTCTTTCTCTGTCTCTCTCACTGTCCCTCTCTCTTAAAAAAAAAAAGAAGAAAACAGAAAAGAAACAATCGGAGTCTCAAGTCATTTGTTGGCTCCCAGATTTATTCATTTCACTCCCTCTTCTCCTTCTCCAGACACAACACCGAGAGACTCTGCGGCCCTGATGTGTTCAGTGACGTCGCAGCCACCACCCTTATAGGAATGCTGGGGTCTGAGTTCCCAGGCAGGAACCCATCACATCTATTATAGCTCAGGCTCTAGACTGAAGTGTAAAATATGCAATCTGGCCTTCAAGGAGCGTATGGACTATAAATAAAGTTTCAGTGGAACGGAACACATGGACACAGAGCTTGCAAAGTATCTGTGGGGTGCTTGGCAGCCACAGTGGAAGGGTGGCTCAATTATCGGGATGGAGCAAAGGTTTGAGTGACAGACCACACTGACCTCACAACCCTCTTCTGCAAGGGGGCATTACCTCCAAACAGACATGTGCCCCCCAACTCATTTCCTGGAAGCTCCTGGGATGCTCATAAAAGAGGAACCCCACTCAGAACTGGGACTAGGGTGAGGCAAATTTTAAGGGGGCTGCATAAACTCAGTCACCAACATGACTCTTTTAACATGGTATGTTATTTATTTATTTATCGGTGATGGACCCAACCAGGGGTGCTTCACCACTGAGCCCCTTCCCAGGCCCTTTTTTTTTTTATTGTTTATTTTGAGACAGGGTCTCACTAAGTTACTCAGGGCTTTGCTAAGTTGCTAAGGCTGGTTTTGAACTTGTGATCCTCCTGCCTCAGCCTCCTGAGCTGCTGGTATTACAGGCCTACATCACTATACCCAGCACATGATATTTTTAAAAAATGGCAAATTATGACCCCTGGGCCAGTTACCTGGTTTTATAAATAAAGTTTTATTGGAACCAACATTAGAATGAGAGTGAGGTGAATGAGAGAGGTTTAGGTCTTATTTCAAATGGTGACATTTCAGATGTGGCCTCATGGATTTGTTTTGTATAATTAACACATTTTACATGAAAATAATATTTCTCTTGATTTCTGAATTCTGCTGACTCTGTCAATTTTGTGTTGAAGATGAGGGCCTCAGCGACTCAGCCTGGTCCTGCCTGCCTGAGTCTGCTCCCATCAGCCTTTCAGGCACATTTAGTGATGCCTGAGACATCCGCTGAGCACAGCCAAGAGGGCTGCTGTAGAACACCACGTGTGGAGGCTCGAAGTTCTAGAAATGAGAACAAATTACTAGGAGAGAGCATCCTGTTAGGGCCCAACTCTAGATTTGGCATACACACACATTATTCTAAAAACAATTAAAATTATGAAAAGTAGTAGTTACTAGCACATCTTAGAATTTTCACAGAAATAATGATGTCAAGAGAAGACACTGAAGACCAAGGAGAGAAAGGTGACCTCGGTCTACAGTCCCTGAAAACTGAGAGGAGGAAGGACTGAAGACCAGGTGGAGGAAGTGGGTTTTAGGGGGAGCAGGGGCTCTTTCTTGTGTACAAGAGGATGGAAAAGAGGTGGGAATAGCAAAGGTAGTCCATGGATTTAGCCTCAGCAAAGGGAAACTTTGGGCATGGTGACTGCCATGGTCATATTTTAGGAAAAAATGAGATTATTAGTTGAGAGTGATTGGAGAAGGTAATTTTTGAGGTGAGGAAGATAAAAGTCATTTTAGAAAAGCTCAGTAGCCCTGCTAAGCACTCTCCAAGCCCATCTGATGAATCTGGTTGGGAATTTGAAGCCGCTGATCTGCTGAGCTGAGCCAGAGACGAGCAAATTGCTGGCCTCATCCAGGGCCCGGATGTTGCAGGGGAAGGGTGGTGCAGGGCAGGGGAAAGGATTGCAGAGAGAAGGGGCACCCAAGCAGCTCAGCACCTCTCACCGTGTTGTTTTTGGGGTTTTTTTGTTTGTTTTTTTCAGGGCTGAGGACCAAACTCGGGGCCTTGCGCATTCTAGGCAAGCGCTCTGCCACTGAGCTAAATCCCCAGCCCCCAAACTGAATTACCCACCGTGTTGATGTGACCAGAGAGCTGACACAGAGGCCAGAGGACAGTGACCAGAGGACAGTGTGCCACAGCCTCACGTGAGAGCTCCTTGCTTTGTGCTCTGGAGGAGGAAGTGTCTCTCCCCTGTGAAACCTTGGAGAATGTTCACTTTCCTATTTGGATTAAAATGTCACATTTCAGGGCTAGAGCAGTGGCTCAGTGGTTACTGCACTTGCCTGACATGAGCAAGGACATGAATTTGAACCCCAGCACCTTGTACACAACAAAGTATCTGAGCAATGAAAGCCATGTAAAAAGCTAAATAAAATCGATTCTCTCTGTGTCTCTCTCTCTCTCACTGTCCTTAAAAAACAAAAAGGCACGTTTCCATATCTCATAAGCTCGTACTTGCTTATGTGTTTCTTTAAAAAGATTGGAATATTTCCCAAAGGAGATATTGTTCATCTTTACCAATGAGTGAAGAATAAATTGATCATTTTTTAAGTGAAAATATTCAGCCTTGAGATGACTTCCTCAATACTGCAAGCAAAGCAGCTACGGCGGAGGGACAGAATCTGGACATTCAGGATTTCAGTTTCCGTTTACCTGCTCATGTTTCCATGGAGAAAAGCTCGGCGAACCCCAATCGAGCAGATGCTGAGCCCACGTTCCATTCCTAAAGATGCGCGTGGACCACATGGCCCATTAAGGCTGGCAAAGCCTTCAGAGAGCTGGGGATGATGTTGGTGGGGGCGTGAAAGATGGATAATTTTAGCGCAATTTTGGAAAGCATCTCATCTCACCTTGTGGGAAATGGAATCCAGTCAGCTGGGTGTTTTCTTGGTGGAGTCTTCTAGAACACCGTGTTAGCCTCATCTCCATGTCTCACTTGGGCAAACCTCCCTTGTCTACCCACTCTGTCTTCTTTTTTTCCATTTTTTTTGCAAATGCCTCTAACTCCTCTTTCAAGACATCCTCTTCCTAAAAGCGTTTCCTTGAAGCTTTGCCATAGTGCTCTAAGTGTGACTCTCAGTTGCCCCCTAAGCTTATATTAAAGAGCAAACATCGAGGGGTGGGGGGCTGGAGCGGTGGCTCAGTGGTTATGGTGCTTGCCTGGCATGCGTGAGGATGCAGGTTTGAACCCTAGCACCACATACCCAACTAAGACTTGAAGCAATGAAAACCAGGTGAAAACCCAAATAAAACGGAATCTCTCTCTCACTGTCCCTCTGTCTCTTAAAAAAAAATAAAGCAAAGAGAGGAATAAAGAAAGAATCAGTTTTATTTGGTTTTTCATGTGGCTTTTGTTGCTCTGACACTTAGCTGTTCCAGTCCCGTTATTTTTTTTTTTTTTGAAACAAGGTGTTGCTAAATTACCCAAGTTGGCCTCAAATTTGCCATCATCCTGTCTCACTCTCCAGAGTAGCAGGGGTTGCAGGTGTTGGCCCTATTAATCATGTATGAGATGAAAATAGAATGAAAGCTTAAGAAGGTGGGTTTTTTTCTCCTCACTATTTCATTTAATGATTACTCCAATTCCTTTGAACAGAGTAGATGCCCAATAAGTATCTGCTGAACAAATGAATGAAAGATGATGGATTCTACTCCCGCTGTTCCCCAAGTGCCTAGCACAGTGCAGACAGCTCGGACTAATGGGTTAAGTTTCAGAGGTTGAAGAGGGAGTTGTTGACAGCCAGAGTGAAAACAGTTTCCATGAGACCCTGAAACTTTTCTCCAGGAACCAGGACAGGATCCTTCGGCAGGGGAAACCCAGTGGCTTCTGAGTATCAGCCTGGCAAACAGTTCTTACAAGCAGTGTGATTAAAGCATGATCTGACCCCCTTACTCTGCCTCCAAGAATGAGAGAATTCATTAGGTCTCATCAATTTAAATTTGTTTTCAGGAAGCAAAAATCAATCTGTCATCCTTAAAACCACTTGAGCTCGCACACCGAGCTGTCTAATTGTGCAAAATCTGCCTGCCGCTGAACTGCTTAGATCTAGTAATTGGGGATGAGGAATTTGTTTCTTACACATCCCCTGCAGAGTATCTGAGGACATCACTCCTGAAAGCAGGAGGGCTGTGTGTCCTTTAGATGAGAGGCATAGAGGATGTGGGAGATTCCCAGAGTAAATGAAGGATTTCTGTTTTTAGGTTTTGTTTTGTTTTTGGCAGTACTGGGGATCAAACATGGGGCCTCTGCATGCTACGCAAACACTACACGGAGCTGTGCTCCCAGCCCTTCATCCCCCCCCCCTGCCTTTTTTTTTTTTTTTAAGTTGCCCAGGCTGTCCTCAAACATGAGATCCTCCTGCTCCTGCTGTAGCCTCCCAAGCAGCTGGGATTATAGGCATGTTCCACTGTGCTGGGCTTGTCTTTAGGTTTTTATACTTATTCTGGTACAACGTTAATTAAATGGCACCTATTTGGGGCTGGAGTGATGGCTCAGTGGTTATGGTGCTTGCCTGGCATGCACAAGTATGTGGGTTCAATCCCAGCACCACATACGCAACTAAGTGTTGGAGCAACAAAAACCAGATGAAAAACTAAATAAAGTTGTTTCTCTCTCTCTCTCTCTCTATCCCTCTCTTAAAAAAAAGTCACCTATTTGCTTAGTGGGGAAATATCACTTGGTTTTAAAGATGAGGAAACCAAGACTCCTATTGGGGCCCTAATGTGCTTGTAGCCATTAGCTATTGCTACTTCCTAAGTACACCAATACTTACAGGCCTGGAACCACACCAATTTATTTACTTTATAATTAGCTTATCAGCAATTCAATGCTGCTTCTAACTGGACTTCCTTAGAGTCCCTGGCTGGGTTACTGGGGATCTGGATTGTGTACGTTCCATCATCCAAGAGGCTAGCCTAAGCTTAGGCATGGCTGAACTGTTAAACAAAATAGTGTGAGAAAAAAAAACCCAAAAGCCTTCCTTCTTGAACTTTCACTCTATTTGAGGAGACAGAAAAAAATCAAACAATAAGTGTGGCCAACACCTATCATCCCAGTCACTCTGGAGGCTGAGATAGGAGGATGGCAAGTTGGAGGCCAGCTTGCATAATTTAGCAACACCCTGTTCTCATGGCCTGGCACAGTGCAAGCTTATACACGGCAGTATCTGGGTTCTCAAGGAGTGGATCTCTTGAAGCTTAGGTTCAGAACTGGTACCCGGTCATTCCTACTTCATTCTCTTGGTTACGGAGGCCACAGACAAGATTGGATTTTAAAAATGGGGAACGAGGTCCATCTTTTAATGGAGTGATTGATGGCCTTTAACAAGGCACTCACTCCAGAAGCAGGTGCTTGACCAAGTCCTTCTTTTCTCATCTTCATTGCTACATTATTTGTTGGAGAGAAATTTAACTCAGAGAAGGGAAATTTTCTGTGTGTGCAAGGGGTGTCTCTGAATGACAGTGGGGTGGCACGTTTGTGATTGGGAAGCCCTGTGTCTTTCCAGGACTTCTCTAGCTTCTGATGGGTGGGGGAAACTGAGGCCTTCAGTGGAGCAATTAAGCAATACTCAAGAAGTCCATTTCATCTCAGACCGTGTGTCCTGCTGCCCAGCTCCGGGCTCTTGTGAGCTCATCATTACTTTCTGGAAACCCAAGGCCTTCTGAGAATCATGCGACAGAGACAGTCAGCCAAGCACTAGGTGTCCCCAGCGGAACTGAGAAGAAAGGGAGGAAGAGAAAAGGGAGGGAGAGAGCTTGAGGCATAAAGAGGACAAACCAGGAACCCCAAGAAAGAAGAGTTGGAATTGGTACTGTTCCTGAATGAAGTTTGGCCTCCAACTGCTTCTCTACACGTACACATTGGCCTGAAGGTTTCTCTGTACCTAATGAACTGGAACCTAGCTTGAATGGTAGGCTGGAGCCCATTTTTGTAACAATAGCTGAGTCTCAGCCAATCACAAGCGGCCAGCTCTTCAATTCATGTTTGGCAAGAGCTCTGACCAATCAGGCTGCCTCTGGGCCTCCTTTCCATTTTCTGCAGGGCACCTCCTCTGCAGGGCACCTGTCCACGTGGCTGGGCGGGGCATTCTGGACCATTTTTGATGGCGACTGCTGCCTGATTCAAGAACAGCCGGTAAAGCCCGTGAGGAGCCACGCAGGTCGATGCGCTGTGACTTTGTCTTTCAACAGCAACACAGGATGATTTAGTTTACAAAGCGTTCTGTCACGTCCATTCGTTGAGTTGATTTCCCCCACTTTTTAGATGGGGAAACTGATTCTCAGAATGTTTAGGTGGCTTTGCCAAGATCACATAGTAAGTGGCAAAGACAGGACCTTGACTCAGCTCTCCCAGTTTGCCACCTGTACTCCCAACATGTGCACATGTCCTTAGAAGTTGGGAAAGAGTCACCCACATGGTCAGGAGAGTCATTAACTGTGTCACAGGCCACTTAGGATAAAGGGCAGCTGTTCATGTAATGCTCACGTACATCTCACCATTATTTGGTGGCCTTTTTGCTCTAAAGGAGGGAGGGAAATAAACAGGCAATTATAAACCGTGTGATAATCATAACTGCAAAACTTGCACAGTTCCAGGAGACTAAATTGGAGGCAAAAACCTAATTAAGTTTGGGGGGGCAGCCAGATAAAATTCCTGGAGGCACCGTCATCCAAGCTGAGAGCTAAGGACAGGGAAAAAATGGTGGGCCAGGTGAGGAGGTTTAGAAGAACGCGCTGGACACCGAGGCTCAAAAGAGCAATTTCTAGAAACTGAAAGTAAAGTGAGGCTGGGAGTTCACTCTGGAGAGGAAAGCCAAGTTTATAGCCTAAATGGCTTTGCAATCCAATTAGATCCTTGGACTTCAGCCCGAGGGCAAAGCAAGGTCCTCAGGGAAATCACACGATTAGATTCGCATCTTGGACAGTGGCTCTTGCTGCAGTGTGAGGAATGGATTGGTCAGGGGCAGGGCTAGAGGCACAGAGGCTGGGGAGGAGGGTTTGTGCAAATCCCGGGGAGAGGCGTGTGAGGAGCCTGGGCTGCGGTGACAGGACGCCACGGGCTGGGTGCTCAGATGCCACAGAGATACATTTTGCACAGTTCTGGAGGCTGGAACGTCACACTGGGTGAGGGCCCTGCTGTCACCCTTCAGTAAGGCTTTCAGCATGCACTTTAAGGGGACACACAAATCGACAACCCCAAATGGAACTGGGGATGAGAAGGAGCGAACTCTTCCCAGAGGCTTGGAGAGGGGGTGGGGAAACGGGCAGGAGCACAAAGCTTCCCTGGGCCGAGGGAGGAAATGCTGAAGGGGGACAGTCACATCACAGAGAAGGCCACGGAGGGAAATTCAAGTGGGCCATGTGCTAGACCCACAAGGCCCCATGTCATCTCACAATAGTGAGTCCTAGTTATAGAGCCCTGGCGCCATCCGCCAGGCACTGTGCCAGCAGCTTTACACGAATTGACATATTCACCCAGCCACCTTAGGAATCAGGGTCTCTCATTAGCCCTCATTTTAGAGATAAGGGGTCTGAGGTTCATGGAGATTAAGTCATCTATCAAAGCCTCACAGCTACCAGAGCCAGGCATTTCCGCCTCTTACTCTGTTGGCTCCATGCGGAGCGTTCAGGGCATCTCCAGGACGGTGCATGCAGCCGGTAGCAGAGTCATAAGCCCGATGTGTGGGAAGGAAGTGACAGCTGGGAACAGAGGCTGGGAGCAAATGAGCTATGCCGAGGAAGGAGCAAGGGGATCCCAGGAGACACCAGGGAACCTCAGCATCCAGCCAGCGCAGAGGAAGCCTGCAGCAGGGGCACCTGCAAAGCGTGAAACCACAGAAACCTCGGGAGAGGAGCCTTTCTGCAGGGTGTGGCCCCACGTGTCAGTGCTGCAGGAACCTTGACGACCAGGCAGCGAGAAGAGAAGAAGGTGGCTTCAGCACCATGGCAGGGACATTGACAAGAGCCTGAAGAGTAGTGTACTGGGGGATCCAGAAACGGAAGGAAGGGAGGAAGGGAGGGAGGGAGGGAGGGAGGAAGGGATGGATGGGAGCCTCTCTGTCACTCTTTAAACAACAACAACAACAAAAAAATAGAATGTGGGTCCCCCTAGAAGGACATGGCTAGAGCAGAGGCTTTATTCTATAAGCATCTGGAAATGTTTGTGGGAAGGAGTCAGCACAGGAGTGGTGGACAGGGGAGAGGTTAGAGGAGCAGGGAGGCCTTGGGGAAGCAGGATGGGAAGGACTGGAGTCCAGGGTCACCTCATTTTTAATTTACAGATACCTGGAGTGTCTGCTGCATGGAGATGCGTGGAGGCTGGGTCTTGTGATTATTATTACAGTTATTATTTGATTATTCAGCTAAGATATCAGAAGAGGTGATTTATTGTATGCTCAACACTCAGTCACAACTGAGAATAGAACTTGTCTAGAAGGCCACAGGTGAAGAGTGAAGGATCAACAAGAACCACTTTGGAGGAAGCAAGGTTGGTCTCAGAAGTGGACTCAGTGATAAGATAGTGATGGAAATTCTAGATCATAGCATGAGCCCAACAGCTTTTGTTGCTGTCCCTGGCCTCTATTCTGCTCCTGTGGCCTCTGGGTCTATACACGCAAACAATTTCCTTGAACCTCTGTCTCCCCTTTCAGTTTTCTGGGTTTCAGTCCGAGCATTTGATCTTTCTCTGCTTGGCTCTTGTGGTTTCTAAGAAGATGGCACTGAAGTCAACAGAGTGGGACTCAGACAAGACACTGTGTCACTTGGTCCACTGTGACCAAAGGGAAGAGCAAGGGTACAGGTGCGGCTGTGTGTGAAGGGCTTAGAAGGAAGTGTAGGAGGATGAGGGGCACTGTCCAAGCCTGAGAAGTGAGGTCGAGCCTGCTCATGGCACTAAAAGCCACTGGAGGAGGGAACTTCTCAAAATGACCTCCATGGTGACTGCAGTTGAGGGCCACCGGAAGCTGGAAGCCAGCTAGCAGCGCCTGCTCACCTATGTGACGATGTCTATCTAACTGACTGTGTTGGGTGGACAGTTGGTGGAACCAAGGGTTTTCACCACCTAGCATAAATGAAAAGGTGACGAGGAGTGAGGATATTGGCAAGAGTGTAGTTGAGGTGATGGGCCAGGTGGGGCCTGGATTAAAAGCAAGCAGAAGGGACTGGAGTGGTGGCTCAGTGGTTATGGCACTTGCCTGGCATGCGGGAGTACCTGGTTCAAACCCCAGCACCACGTACACAATGAAGTGTTCGAGCAACAAAAAGCCACATGAAAAACTAAATAAAATTGATTCTGTCTGTCTCTCTTTTTAAAAAAAAGCAAATAAAAAAGGGATGATGTAGAAAAATTAGAAACTTCAAGAGAATAAAAATCTCAATGAATAGAAGAACAGGGACAACAGTAACAACAACAAAGTCCTGCGTTAGCTCATGACACATCCATCGTGCTTAAGTGGACCCTACTTCCCCTCTCCTTGAAGGTGGGCTAAGTCAGGTGCTTCTGTTCTAACACACAGAGAAAAAGCAGAAGGAGGGAGGTGGACAGGGCTCTGGGCTCAGCTCACTCTCTCTTGACTTGCTTGCTCTGGGGGACTTGGTCACCATGTCCTGAAGACGCTGCAGACGCCCTATGGAGAGGTCCTCAGGATGAAGAATCAAGGCTCCTGCCAATGCAAACACCAGCTCGCTTGGGGTGAAAAGTGAGCTAAGGGGGTGACAGATCTGTCCAGCCCTGGATGTCCTTGGCAGCAACTTCCCCAGAGACCTAGAACCAGAGCCTCCTCGTTAAGAAGCTCCTGGATGCCTGAGCAGATGCATTTTTGTTGTTTTTCAGTTGCTAAGGATTGGGGTAATTGGTTTCGTTTCAATATACAACAGCACAGACGCTGGAAAGAGTAGAGTGCAGATGGACCAGTAGCCGCTTTGAGTTCTGGATTCAGAGGTGGAACGGCCGTGGGTTTGTGCAGATGCATGTCTGGTGTGGAACAGAAGAGAAGACACGCAAGCTGAGAACCTCAAGAGCCTGAGATGTTCGTGAGGTTATCTGAACGTGTGGTGAAGTTGCCAACACCGAAACAAAACTCTGATCTAAGGGCTGGAGCGGTGGCTCAGCAGTTACAGCACTTGCCTGGCATGCACAAAGACTCAAGTTCAAACCCAGCACCATATACACAACCAAGTCTTGGGACAAGAAAAGTCACATGTAAAACTAAATAAAACTGATTCTCTCTCTCCTCTCTCTCACTGTCCCTCTGTCTTTAAAAAATAAATAAATAAACAAACAACCCCCCCCCAAACAAAACTCTGATCTAAGAGAAAGACCAGGAGCCATGGGCGAGGTCTTCAATGAGGAGGAAGGACAGACATGGAGATGACACAGAGGAGAGGCTGCGGATGGCAGAGCAGGGTCTACAGGGAATCGAGGAGTGATGGTGCCAACACAAAAGGAGCTTGTGAGGAGCACCCCAGTCCCCCTCCGACTCCAGATCCTATGTCCAGACAGGATGAGCAGCCCCCCTCGAAGGACTCAGGAGACAGCTGGCTGCGCTGAAGGTCACAAGCTGGGAGTCCACTCGAGCAAGAAGCTTGAGGAATGGGAAAAAGCATGTAACGGGAGTGGGATGCCGGAAGATACAGTGGAAGGTTTGGGGGCAGAGGCTGGCATAGCATGGGTGAGGCCTGGGTCCCACCCCCAGCACCACATTAAAAAAAAGAAAAAAAGATTTCGGAAGAAAGGAGGTGAAGGAGCGTGCATGTGTGAGTGTGTGTGTGTGTGTGTGTGTGTGTGTGTGTGTGAAGGGCAAGGGGAAGAGGAGAGAACAGTGGCAAATTAAACCTGAAGCACTTTGCAGAAGATTCTGGCAAGGTGAAGTGACTGTGAGTTTTCCAGGATATTTCTTCAACCTTGACTGAAGCACTAATTCAATTGATCAGTGGTTCACGCCAATAACACGCACATTACCGGAGTCACACAAACACAGAGGCTCTGCACATTAAGTGTAGCATCGGGGTTGCGGGTGTACAAGTCATTGAGATTCAACTTGAGGTTTATCTATTTTTCACATATAAAATACTATTCTTGCAAAAGAACAATTTACTTTTCATATGGTTTGAAACAAGATACCTAGAAAACAGACTTCAAAACCAGTTTTCCATTCTATACAAAGAGATGATATTTGTTGCTACGTGATGTCTTTTTTTTGGCAGGGAGACTATTAATTTTTTTTCTTTTTGTCAAAAAAAAAAAAAAGAAAAAAAACCTACTTTTTTTTATGGCTTAGAAAACTTGACAGAAAATAATTATGTGATGTGTTTGGGATTTATACAGCCTTGGTAGAACAAGCAAATGCTGCTTAAATGTATGGCAACAGGTATTCCTCAACTGTATGGTTTCTACTAAGTTTGCCTCACCCTTGAACCATGGTGAAGTTAAAAAATCCTAAACGGAACCATTATAAGTCAGGGACCACCTGTATAGCAAATGCTTAAGTAGCAAGAATATTTTTTTTTCTGAACTGGACATGGTAATTTGAAGTCCTTTAATGAATGAATATGATAGTTTGGTGCATATACAATGCATGAGAACATATATCATTTCAAGGGTATGCAAAATATAACCTTGCAGAAGTTTCCTGAGGTGTCAAAAAACGGTTTTAAAAATGAGTAACAGGACCCGAGAGGGGAGAGGAGGTTACTTAGTGTTCGTTTAACATGTAGCGACTGGCAGCAACTAAAGAGCCCATTGAGTGCATTCTGAAAGCAGAACAATGGGGCATTCTAGGCTCCATGACATAATTTTTTAAAAATAGCTGCTTTCGCCAACAGATATCTGTTTATAATGAAAACGTTTTTTTCATTTCTTTTGGGAAGTGGGAGGGGAAGGCTGGGGGCAGGAGTGGCTAGTGGCTAAGTGAGATAAATGTTCTAACTGTTCCCAGTCTCCACGTAAATAGATATGTAGCTGGCACCAAGCTCGAGGTCACATGGGCACTCATAAAAATATCAAGCAAATAGCCCATTCCGTTGTTTGGTTTTGTGGCTGGTGGGTCATTAACAGCGCACATTGTATTGTTAGTCGATTTTTACAGATTAGGACCAGACGTCTCCAAAGATGCTGTCCTGATGACTTTGATGAGGATGCTAAAGGTGAGGCTGGAGTGACGTGCCTCGAGCCAGGCTGCAGGGTGCATAGGCAGCGAGGGCTGGCACCCACTCCGGGTGGCCTCGGCGGCGGACAGATGGTTCTTTTGCCTTCAGACCTCCTCTGTGCCCCCACAGTCTTCTACCCGGCGCTATGCAAATTTCACGGCTTCCCAATCACAGAGCAGCCTTGTTGCCAGTGGGGTGCTGGGAAAGTTTCAGCAGCATGGAGGCCACCGCCCCCCCGCCCCCCCCCCCCATCAGTCCTGATTTCCTGGCTTCCCAGCTCTGGTGCCAAATGTGGAGAGGGGCAGAGTCCTGCAGAATGGGGTTTGGGGAGCCAGGGTAAGCAGGCTCCTGCATGCCCTCCTGCTGCTCCTTTTCACCCCAACAATCCCTTTCTGCCGGGGGAGGCCTGCTAGGGCCCTGGCTGAACAAGGGTGTCATGAGATCATTATTTATAAGGTTTGGATTTTCTTCAAAATGGAAATCTCCTTGGAGTGTCTGGGGGTGTGAAGTTCCTCTCTCTCCCTCCTTGGGTCCTTCTTTTGCTTCCCTCCCTCTTTTCTTTGTTCCTTTGTTTCTTCCATCCACCCTTCCTTCTTTCCTTCTTCTTCTTCTTCTTTTTTTTTTTTTGATAATCAATTTATTTATTTTTTCATCAGTTTTTTTCTGTTTCTCCGACGCTTAGTTGTGTATGTGGAGCTGAGGTTTGAACCTGGTCCTTGTGCATGCCAGACAAGTGCTCTAACCTCTGAGCCATTGCTCCAGCCTTTTCCTCACACTTTTTTTTTTAAAGAGAGAAGGACAGTGAGAGAGAGAGAGAGACAAAGAGAGGATCAATTTTTATTGAGTTTTTCACATGGCTTTCGTTGCTCTACAGTTGTGTATGTGGGTTGCTGGGGTTTGAACCTGTGTACTTGCACATGCTGGGCAAGCGCCGTAACCACCGAGCCACTACTCCAGCCCTCCCACATTTTTTTAATTGGTGCATTATACTTGTACATAATGATGGGATTTGTTGTTACATATTCATACATGCACACAATATAACAATATAATTACACAAATTTGGCCAATATCCCTCTCTGGCATTTCCTCCCTCTCATCTCCTCCACCCCTCAGCATTTCTTCTCTCTTTCAGAATTTTCTTAAAACTATTTGCAACTATTTGTTGGACACGGGGTGTGGCCCTGTATTACAGAGACTGGCTAGATGGTGGAAGCCTGTGGTCTTGCTGGTGGAGACCAACATTGACATGTTCCACATGGGAAGATTGCTCAGGACACAGGGGGGTCAGGAGAGTGGCTGGTTTCACCCAGTCTGGGAGTGAGTGTATAAGGAAAAGTTTCAGGAAGATTCTGGGGCTTCAGCAAATGAATCATCAGAAGCATCCCAGTTTAAACTCATGTTAAGCAAAGGTCAAAGTGCAGCAGGAGCAGGCTTTTGCTGGCGCTCCTCCAAGCTCATGTACAGCCAGCCGTTCACATCCTCAGCTTCTGCCTTTGTCTTGGAAAATATTTGTTAAAAAAAAAAGAAGTGTCTGAGGCCGGGCATGGTGGCCCAGGCTGGTAATCCCAGTGACTTGGGAGACCGACACTAGAGGATGGTGAGTTCAAAGCCAGCCTCAGCAATTTAGCATGGGCCCTTAGCAACTTGGTAAGACCCTGTCTCAAAGTAAAATATAAAAACAAACGGGGGTGGGGGGGGTTAGCTCAGTGGCAGAGCACTTGCCTAGCACACACAAGGCCCCGAGTTCAGTCCTCAGCCCTGGAAAAAACAAAACAAATGGGGGTGTTATTCAGTGGTTAAGCACCCCTGAGTTCAATCTCTAGTATAGAAAAAAAAGTACCTGTACTGAACATTTAAAACTTTTTGCTTATCATTATTCCAGAAGCAATATACTGTAGCAGTTATTCATATAGAAGTATAAGGGAGGATGTGTGCAAATACTACCACATTTTCTATAGGGGACTGGGGCATCTGGATTTGGTTTTTCTTCCCCCTTTTTTCAGTACTGGGAGATAAACAGTCACAAGGGAAGACATGTTTTTGAAGAAGGGTCCAAGGAGTTCCCAGAGAGAGGGGGAACTTGACTCAGGACCAACCGGGTTCTTGGGGTATGATACATAAAAGTATCTCAGCACACACCAATCAAAGGCGTAGATAGAGGTTCATTTAAGAAAGTAGACACAGGGGCTGCAGTGGTGGCTCAGCAGTTGCTGTCTTGCCTGGCATGCACAAGGATGCGGGTTCGAATCCCAGCACCATGTACACAACGAAGTGTTGGAGCAAGGAAAGCCACGTGAAAGACTAAATAAAATTAATTCTCTCTTAAAAACAAAACAAAACAAAAACTAGAAACAAATTCAAGGAAAAATGTAGGCTATCCCCAGAGGGAAGGACAGCAACCCATTGTGTGGATTTTAATTTTCATAGACAATTGTTGCTAGGGTCTAGGCCAGGGGTGGAGCCACATAATTTCATGCCAGTATTTCCAACATGTGAAGCTTGAGCATTGACCTCTGGTTACAAGGGCATGGTCAAGGATGCAGGCCAGGAGCAGGTCCTCAGGAGTTGCAATCGTTCATGGGTGCTTTCTGCATTTCAAAGGATCATGGGTGTTTCGATGGCTATTCCCTTTGACACGTAGTATCTCTCCCTTTATTTCCCAAATCCTATCTCCTTGCACATAGTCAGCTTTTTAATTCTGCAACAAAAAGACCTGACAAGAACAATTAGATGAAGAAAAGTTTATTTTGGGGCTCAGGACTTCAGAGGTCTCAGTCCATAGATAGCCAGCTCCAGTCTTTGGGGCTCCAGGTGAGGTAGAATATCAGGGTGCAAGGGTGTGGGGGAGGGAAGCAGCTCAAGACATCACATACCAGGAAGCAGAGACTCCACTCACCAGGGGAAAAGTATACACCCCAAAGACACACATCCCCCGCGAGCCACCTCCTCCAGTCACACCTGCAGACGCCACTCAGGCAATCCCTATCAGCAGACTAATGCACTGATTAGGTTAAGGCTCCCATAGCCCAATCACTTCACCTCTAAACCTTCCTGCACTGCCCTACACAGGAGCTTTTGAGGGACATCACATATCTAATCATAATAGTAAGCATTCTACTACTGAGCTACATCCTTACCCCAAGCATTCAGGATTTTGATATTCACAGGGGTCCTGGAACCAATCTCTTGAGGATACCAAGGAAGAACTTGACCTAGGCAATGCCATTTTGAATCTTATCCTTGTACTTTTCTTAGAACAGGACCACCTATCCCTACACCCCTGACCCACCTAATCTATAAACTCTGATCCACCTATCCCTAAACCCCAGACCCACCTATCCCTAAACCCCTGACCCACCTATCCCTAAACCCCAGACCCACCTATCCCTAAACCCCTGACCCACCTATCCCTAAACCCCTGACCCACCTATCCCTAAACCCCTGACCCACCTATCCCTAAACCCCTGACCCACCTATCCCTAAAACCCAGACCCACCTAAGAAAGGACCCCTCCCTGACAGCTCTCTGGCAACACCCTAATCTTCTTTTCCCTTACCCTCTCTATCTACCCAATTCTGTAAGCAGAAGATAGATTCAGGCTCCCTGGGCCCCTCTCCTCTGGTTTCTCCTGAATAAATCTGCATTACTGTTGAGCTTTGGCTCTCCTGTCTCTTTCTTTCCTTCATTTCGCCTCTCTCCTTATCCGGGGCCATGGCCTTTCTGAGAATCATCCATGCTGCCTCAGGACATCTGAGGGTTTCAGCAGCTTTCCCCTATTGGAACTACTGGAAACTTTCAACTATATCATAGGCTGTGGCAGCATCTGGGTCAGCAGATTATAAATGGTTGCCATTGTGGCCATGGAGTCAGAGAGCTTGAGTTCTTGAGTTCTCATCTTCGCTCCACGTTCGACTAGCTCTGTGGACCTTGGCAAGTTACTTAACCTCCCTGTGCCTCGATCAGCTCCCTTAAAACAGAGGTGATGAGAGTCTATTCTAGACGGCTGTTGCCAGGATTGCATGAGATAATACAACTGTGTGCGCGTCCGCCCAGGTACTTTAGATCCTCTCTAGATGACCGATGAGTTCTTAGTACATTAGTACAACACAAATGCCACAAGAAGAATTGTTCTACTGTGTTGTTTAGGGAGTGATAACACACACAAAAGCTGCATGTGTTTAATATGGATTTAACATTTTTTTCCTGCGTATTTTTGATCTATGTTTGGCTGAATCCTCAGAAGGGAGTCCAGGGATCGAGAGGGCTGGCTGTATTTGCAGAACCATCCCCTGCTCTTTGTGGAGCTCGTCACTGAGCACCCCAGCTTGGCAACAACTCATTACCTGCGAGCATAGCAATAAATGTGCCATGAAGAAATTTTCTGTAACCAATTCCAGCAATAATTGGATTAGCTACTTATTAGGTGCAGATTTCAATAAAGCTGCAAGGTTAACTCCATGTTCAAGTGAATAAGACTCCACCCGCAAAGATCAGATGACACCGTGTTCAATTAGCATTGAAATTCGTGCCCCTGGCAGCATACAGGTTAAGCACGGTCAGATTATCTCCTACAGCAAACAAAGCCTTGAAATTACTGACTTCAGTATGTGCACCCCACCATGTCAGCAGGGCTTCTCTGCCTGCCTGTTAGTGAAGTCAGACCACATAGAGCAGTTATTTATTTATTTTAAAGAGAGAGAGGGACAGTGAGAGAGAGAGAGAAAGAGAGAATTAATTTTAGTTTTTCATCTGATTTTCGTTGCTCCGACACTTCATTGCGTACGTTATGCTGGGGTTCGAACCCCTGTCCTCGTGCATGCCAGGCAAGCGCCATAACTGCTGAGCCACAGCTCTGGCCCCAGTTTATCTCCTTTACTAGAGCAAATTCCAACTTCCATCTCACAGTTCATCTGAAAGTTTTTGATTTTCTGTTTTTCTATTCCTTAAGAACTAAGATTTTGATACGTGGCTGAGATGATTTTTGGACATTCATTTTTTTGTGTGTGTGCTGGAGCTTGGACCCAGGACCTTGTACATGCTAAGTACATGCCCTGCCACTGAGCTGCACTCCCAGACATTCTCCCCAGCATTTTCTCTGTCACTTTTGGATGCCTTCTGTCCCTGGTGCTCACGTATTGTCACCAGAGGCAGTGGGTTTCAGTTTCAGCTTGCGAGTGTGTATATAAAGCACTGAGAGATGTATTTAGGCTGCAAAAGACAGAAGAGCCAACGTCCAGCTACGAGGGAGCTTAGGGAGGGGTGTGTGTCTGCAGAAGATGAACAGGGAGGGAGCAGCGGTGCTGCAGTGAATGAGGGACAGGAAATCACGCCATTTGTCCCTCCTCATTGTCCTCTCCTAGGTACCTTAAAGACTGGTCTGCTGATGAATGTTTACCTTCTTTTTTTTGGGAGAGAAGGCTCTGGTGTATCGCGCTTGCCAATCTCCAACATGCAAGTGCTCTCACCACAGTGCTAGCTGTGTGACAGCACTGAGCCCAGTGTTGGGAAGCAACACCATTGCACACCATTGCATAGATTTCCACCAAACAGGTCCAGCGGGACTAAATAACCTCAAGAGCACAGATAACGGTGAAATGCTTTGTTTTGCAGGACGGCTTGAGCAGCGTATCATCACTTCCTGGGTGGCTTAACAAGTAGACAGTTCCGGAGACTGAAGTCCAAGGTCAAGGTGAGAACAGGCTCCACCTCTCCAAGGTCTCTCTGTGACTTACAAGCTCTGGCACACTGATAAAACTCGGGACCCAAGAGTGAGTAGGTGCACTTATGGGGTGGCAGAAGAACCTTCTCCATCAAGGGAACAAATCGGCTCTTATCCTTAAAGCAATAGAAGAAGGGCTCAGAGAGGAGTTAGGAGTGTGGGCCTGGAGTCCAAGGGCTGGAGCCTAACTGACTTAATCTCAGGAAAGTGATATTGCTCTCAGAGCCTCTTTTGCTCATCTGTGAAACACAGCTCGTTCCAGATTCCTCGTGGGGTTGTTGGAGGAGGATGACGGTTCTTTTGCCATGTAGTATTTAGCTCAGTGCCTGGCTCACAGCTCTGGAAGTGCTCCCCAAATGTTAACTCCCACACTGTCCTCCAAGTTCAGTTGGAATGATACTACAGTGCAAGGCTGGTTCCACGCCCACCCAGGGGAAGCGTTTGTTCCCTTCTTGGGAAAGAGGACCATCTGTCTCTAAAATCTGGATTCCCCATTTTGTATTGCTGAGGGCTTAGATTTGTCCTAATGTCTTTTAGGCCATGGAAACCCATCAATTGAGAAAAGAAGTAAAAATAGGCCTCTAGGGTGGGAGGCCCAACTAGACCATAGGAAACAGGAGGGCTTGGGAGAGTGGGACAGAAGAGGGACACCGGCTCTTACAAGTGCCTGGCCTCGGATCCCTGAGCTGTCCTGGCCTAGGAAGTGCTTGGGAGCCAGGCAGACAAATGTGGGGGGCACCACTGAGGGACAGGAGGAGGGAGGGAAGGAAAGCTGGTGGAGGGGGATTGGCCAAATTATATTGTTATATTGTGTGCATGTGTAATATGTAACAACAAATCCAGTCATCTTGTACAACTTTACTGCACCAATTAAAAAACAGAAGCTAAAAAAAAAAAAAAAGGACTCAGGATGACAGGAAGTGCAGTGGAATGGCCATGCTAGGGGCTGGGCAGAACAGAGACAAGCTCTTACACCTCTGCTTCTGAGCCAGATTGGGGTACTGTGCTGGCCCCCAGGTGAGGGACTTCAGGGACAGAGTGCTGTTAGCCACAGCACTATGTTACACGTGTCTGTGAATTTCCTCTCTGGGCTTAGCTCATTCGGGGCAAGTGAGCTATCTTTTCTCTCTCTCTGTATCCTTCACAGTTAGCACAGCACCCACCTCCTGTTTAGGTGGAAAAAAACCCTAACTTAGAGATAAGGTTGCACCTCTGCAGGGAAGGCTGGAAAACGAGTCTTCCCTTTGGGTAGCGACGTTATTAAAAGCTGGGTCCCGCGGGAAGGAGGACAGAGAATGGGCAGAATGCAGGCTGGCGCGGCTGCCCTTCTAGAGAAGGCCAGAGCTGTTTTCCCTTTCTGTGTTTCTTCCACCCCATGCAGAAACTGTTATCAAGGCCTCCGCATCTCAAACCAGGGGAACAGAGAGATGATGCCCATGTTTTCCATCCCAGGCCAGAAGGAAGGAAGGGCCGGCACCGTGCTTCCACCTACACGCTCATGCTCACACACTGCTCCCGTCACCTCTCCCTCTGCACACACGTGTGCTCGGGCTGGGGTTCAGTCGGTCCCCTGACACCCATCATGAGCCCTGCGTACTTGCTCCCTGGACGTTTGCAGCCAGCCGGGAACAGCAGCTCATAGGATCGCGGGCTGCCTGGCAATGGACGGGGCTCTCGTCGGGTTGACGATTACCAGGTACTCTGACCTCAGGACACTTCCTACAACTGGAATACGGAGAATCCATGTTACCTTTCAGACAAAATAAGGACCTTAGGCTCTGTGAAACAAAAGACGAAAAAGATAACACGTGTCGGGGTCACAACATTATGTGGGGTGCCTGAGAACTCTTAACCCAACTGTTGGCAGATGGAAGTCAGAATTCCAGATAGCAGGTGGGGTGAGGGCTGGGGAAGGGAGTCTAAGGCACAGACCTTGCTAAACCCTGGCTCCTGGTCAGGTCCTGGAGGCAGGGACCTAGGCTCTGTCTTCAGCTTTAGAGTGTGCGCAAGCATGTTCATTCACAGCTCTGCTTTACCACCAAGTCAGGCAGCACACGCAAAATGCGGACTCCAGTCGTGTCTTCCTTTTTTCCAGAGGGGAGGAATGGAGAATAAAGGGTCAAAAGCAGAGAGTTGACATAGAAACTGTGTTAAACAGGTTCTTGCAGAATGCAGCTCAAATCTGCAGGAAGCAAGCACACGCGCCACCCCTTCTACTCCATTCCATTCTATTCTGAGACCAGTTCTGCTCAGCGAGGTAGCTCATTTATAAGATGCTACTTAGAGAGGAGTTATTTTTTTAGGCCACCGAGCTCTAAATGCTTTTCGTCAAGGTTAATAATAATATCAGTCTTTTCCTTTAAACTTGAACTTTAATAACAATATTTCATCTTCCAAAATGGAAGTTGACACATACAGGATTTCAGTGAAAAGGCTTGGGATGTAGCTCAATGGCAGAGCACTTTCTAGCAAGCCTGAGGCCCTGGGTGCCATCCCCGGCACTAAGGGTGGGGGTGGGGGAATTTGCATTCTGGACAAGCGGAATTACACTGCTAATTCCATTCTTCCCTCCTAACTCCCAATGCAGAGACCAAACTTGGAAAGTGTTGGCGTGGTCCTACAATGAGCTTTTGTGACTACCACCCAATTCTGGTACCCCTGAGACTGGGACATGATGGTTTCCCTGGCTGCCCCAGGGTGCTTCCCCATGGGAACCCCCAGCGCCTCCTGCCTCCTGGCTCCACAGCCCAGGGAGGCCTGCAAGTCCACCTGCTCCTCCCCAGCAGGTATACAAAGGGTTAGCAGGTGGAAGAATCCCAATGACTCAGAGCAGACGCCTCATGGCCTGCAAGCCAGAGGCGGTGGAAAACCAGGGAGCATCATTTTCCTGCACTCCATTATGTGGCCTTGACAAAGATGAGGAAATGAGCACCTAATTGTGTTGGTGCTAAATGGGCTCATATCAAAGAGGCCAGTGCAGCCAGCACGGTGGCATACACCGGTCATCCCCGTGACTTGGGAGGTTGAGGCAGGAGGATTGCAAGTTCAAGGCCAGCTTTAGCAACTTAGTGAGACCCTGGGAACTCAAAGAAAGAAATAAGAAGGACTGGGGATGTAGCTCCACGGTAAAGCACCACGGGTTCCATCCCCAGTTACCCCCACCCCCCAAAAAAGGTGACTGTAAAATGGTGGGGTGCAGGCACCTGTAATTCCTGTAATTCCAGTTACCTGAGAGGCTGAGATGGAAGCATGGCTTGGGCAATGTAGAAGACGGTCTCAAAAAAAAAAAAAAAGTTCATGTGGGAGCAGCATGGGCAACAAGGTCAAGGGGCCACCTCAGCCCCCAACTCTCTGTTCTTTCCTTCAGCAAACATTGGGGCACATCTCTAGGGTTCTTGGCCCCTTTGCATATGCACTGCTCCGTCTAATTCCCAGGCCCCGCACTCAGGTGAGGTGGAGCCAAAATCTGTGCAGAATTTAAGTGGGTGACTCAGAAACAGTCCAGCTCAGCCATGAATAAAAATCATATTTCAGCGAAGCATAAAAAACAAAAAGCAATCCGTGATGAAGAAGTCTCAACATTCACGGTAAAGCTGGGACAGGGCATATGACATTTTTCTGTTGCCTCTAATCCTTTTATGATGCCCTTCAGGGGGGGTGTAGGATGGCCTTTTTGTAGACAAATGATTGTGACTCAAAAGAGCTGAGCAAGTCAACTCCAGTACCTGGTAGAGAGGGGACTTGAGCCCAGGACTCCGGGGCTGCTTTTGAGGTCTGCCTTCTTCAGAGCGCCGGGATCCTCTGAAATCGCTGCTTCACCAAGGCGCCAGCAGGAGCGGCTTCAGGGCCCTCCTGTGGGAATCCACCTAAACTCTGGGTGAGCAGAGCGTTTCTGCTAGGAATGCAGAGCCACTGCGAAACCAGGGCCTGACCCGGAGGTCCCAGAGCCATTTAACCCTCCCCTCGCAGGGCCTGAGGCTGGATCTGCGAGGGTCCCCTGCTCCCCAGGCTCAAGCATCCCTTGGAGCCGGGGCGAGATGATGACGTTCTCCCTGTAGTGTTTGTGCAGGAGCCTCCCAAAATCACCTCCTGATCCCAGCAGAGTGAGGAGAGGGGAGGCTGCGGGGAGGAGGGGAGGCTGTGGGGCAGAGGGGAGGCTGCCTGGGCGGCACCTGCTGCCCAGGTGCAGGGCGGGGCGGTGTAGACTTGCTCTTCTGGCCACCTAGGTGCTGGCCTGGCCACCAGTCCTTCCTTTCTGCAGGACTCCACCTCCAGCGCCCTTGCAGGAGCCAGTGCAGGCCTCCAGAGCCCTCGCTGTGACAGGCTTCATCATCTCTTGAGCAAAGCTAGGCCTATTGAAACTCTGGCCTCACCTTGCCCGCCTTATCTCCAGCACTGCAAGGCCCTTCTGTTTCCTCCCAGAAAGTTCAACTCACATCCGCAAACTGGGACATGGGTGCACCTGCTTAGCATCGAGGTAAAAAGGACTGCTCAGATTTACTGAGCCGGGCCAGGCTCAGTACAGGAGAGCTCCATGCCTTACTTGGTTTAAGATAGTTATTGTTATCTCCACACTGCAGAGGAGGAAGCAGGCCTGAAAATGTTATGGAATGCATCCAGGTCACTTAGCTGGTAGGTGGTGGCTTAGGAGAATCCCAGGGCTAACTTGCTTAAATGACAGCTGTTGGGGCTGGAGTGGTGGCTCGGTGGCTAAGGCGCTTGCCTGGCATGCACGAGGATACGCAGCAAAGTGTCAGAGCTTCGAGAGCCAAATGAAAAACTAAACTAAAATATTGTCTCTTTCTCTCCCTCTCACTGTCCCTCTCTCTTTATAAAATAAAATCACTGACATCTGCTGCGCAGCTCTTCCCAGACCTTTCAGACTCCCCGCAGAGAGCCTGGGCTCGCCGAGGACTTATCTAATTCTCACAGCAGCTGCCTGAGGTGCACGCAGATGATCGGACCATTCCACAGGTAAAGAAAAGGAGGCTGAAGGAGTTACTGGTCTTTTCTTCTGTGGGCCCTTCTGTCTGGATGGAGCAGGGAGCAGGGAGCAGGGAGCAGGGAGCTGGGAAAGAACTTGGCCTATTAATGATACCACCGAGTTACGGGGTTACCCAGACACCTGGAGCCAGCCTGCTTCTGCATTTCTGTCATGAGAAATGACACATACAGGTTGTGTTCCTTACCTGAAATGCTTGGAGCCAGACACATTTTGGATTTTGAATTATTTTGGACTTTGGACGATTTGCATATAGATAATGAGGTATCCTGGGGCCTAACTCTAAACTCAAGATTCGTTTGTGTTTCATACGCACTGTATCCACGTAGCCTGAAGGTGCTTTTACGCGAAACTTTCAGTGTGCTGTGGTTTGACTGTGACCCACCACATGAGGTCAGGTGTGGAATTTTCCAGCTGTGGCGTGGTGTTCATTTTGGATTTTGGAGCCTTGTGTATTTTCATAGTTCAAATTAGGGATACTCAACCTGTATACAGGTCAAGAATCTGGACTCACTGTATCTGCTATTTGTGGATAAAACTACAGGCACATGTGAATAGCTGTCTCTAACTGTGGTGTTTATTTTCTTGGGATGGTGAGGCCATCCTGAAATAAGTCAGTTCCTAATCCTACAAACAAATAGCAAGTTAATAATAATGATGATGAGGCCTGGATCCAGGTCAGAATCTCACAAAATTACGGTCTCCCGAGGGTCACTGTGGAATCACTTGGAGGAGGCACGTTCTTTAAAACACCTCCATCAAGGTCTCAGGCCAAACTTACGAATCAGAATGTGGGGGCTGGGCCTAGGAATCTGCTTTCAATGAGCCCAAACCTCAGCAATGAATCTTGGGAAACCAACTAAGCAGAGCTGGAAGGGTCGTCCATGTATCTATTGTAGAACGTATGTGACTGGATACTGCAGTACAAACTCCTTCCCCTACTTCCTGTGTAGTTCTTTTCCTTCCTCCTCCTCCTCCTTCTTCTTTCCCTTCCCTTTTTCCTTCCCCTTCCTTTTCCTCTTCTTCTCTTCCTGCTCCTCCTTCTCCTCCTCCTCCTTTTTCTTCTTCTTCCTCTTCTTTTTTTCCTCTTCTTCCTCCTCCTCATCCTCCTCCTTCTTTCCCTTCCCCACCCCCTTCCTCTTCTCCTCCTCCTCCTCCTCCTCCTACTTCTTCTTTCTTCCATACTGGGGATTGAACCAGGGGTGCTTAACCACTGAGCAACATCCCCAGTCCTTTTTATTTTTTATTTTGAGACAGAGTCTCAGCAAGTTGCTTAGGGCCTCACTAATTTGCTGAGGCTGGCCTCCTGTCTCAGCCTCCTTAATTACTGAGATTAGCTTGCATCACTATGCCCATCCCCTACTTCCTACATAGTTTTCAAGCCTGGGTGCAGAGGGCTACTGACTGAGCTTTGTCCCTGGGGAGGAGCTTCTGCCTGAAAGCACAGGATGGAGCCATGAGGCTCAGGCTTGGTTCCTGCCCGCTGCTCTGTGCAGGCTGACAACCCCAGAGCGAGGAGGACAGGTGCTCCCTCCGCCCTGGCCAGCCCTCATCAGCCTTGGGACCTGGCTGTCCTCATATCCTCCAGACAGCCTTTCCTTGCCTCTGCTGTTATCTCCAGTGTGATTTCATTTTCGCTTGTCACCTTGCAATCATTTTTAATTATGGTAAAATGCACAGCAGAACATTTGCCACGGTTGCTGGTTTTGAGGGCACAGTTTGCTAGCTTTAAGCATACTCCCATTACTGTGCATGCGGCACCGCCATCCATTGCCTGGACTCTTTCATTCTGCAAACTTGAAACTCTGCAAGCATTAAATAGCATATGGCTCCCCATTCTACCTTCCCCCGATCCCATCCCTTGCAACTCACATTTTATCTTCTGTCTCCATGAATTCAATGACTCTGGTTCTCATTACGAGTGAAGTCACACAGTGTCAGTTTTCCTGTCACTGACTTATTTCACTTAGCATAATGTCCTCAAGTTTCACCCACATTGCAGCACATGTCAATATTTCCTTCCTTTTCAAGGCTGAATAATATTCTATTGCAGACAGATGCCACATTTTGTTTATCCATTCATCCATCAGGAGACACACAAGTAGCTTCCACATTTTGGCTGTTGTGAATAATGTCACAATGAACATGGGAGTGGAGGTGTCTCTTTCACATACTGGTTTCACTTCCTTGGATGTGTGCCTAGTAGAGGGATTGCTGAATCACATGGCAACTATGTGCTTGACGTTGGGGTACCATCTTCCTGCTTTTCATGGCGACTCTCTGGTGTAATTGTACGTTGATTTGTGTGATTGGTTGTCGTCTTCCCGCTGTTTGTTTTTGCTGTCTCTGCTCCTGTATCTCAGCATCGAGAACACAGCAGTCACTGAACTATCTGATGAATTAGTGTGAGTCAGCCCCGCATGTGCGCAGGATTGTATAGACAGTCTCTGCCCTTAATAAATACAAATTAGTCAGCGAGAGGCGACACACACAAGGCCGGGGGTAAATAAATAGTGGAAGGATGTAATTATGTACTAAACCGTGGTTCTGTTTTTAAGCAGATGAGGAGTGGGGAGGAGAGATTCTCGTGGGTGGAAGCAGGCAGGAACGATGGTAGCTTTGGAACGGGAGGAGGAAGCTGTTCCCTCCCACCCGGCTTTACCGAGGCGTCATCCACGAATGCTCAAGGTGTGTAGTGGGGCTGTACACACGACGTCTTGATGATGGGTGAGTTGTGGAATGGTCTCTACGGGCAAGCTGAGTAGCACGTCTGTCCCCACACGTCATAGCTACCCCGTCTTCCCGTCCTCCTCCCTCCCTCCCTTCCCCTTTCTCTCTCTCTCATTCATTCATTCATTCATTCTTGTGGTGAGAAAACTTAAGATTTGCCCTCTTCGCAAACTTCAAGTATACAATTCAGTATTTCAGACCACACCGACCATCTGCACGCTAGATCCCCAGAAATGACTCATCCTGTGTAACAGAAACCTTACGCCCCTTGACCAACCTCTCCCCATTTCCCCCTGCCACTGGCTCCTGGTGGGACCCACCATTCCTACTTTCTGCTCCTAGGAGTTCAGCCTTTTCACACTCCACCTGTGGGTGAGATTGTGCAGTAGTTGACACTCAATGTAGAGTCCTCCAGGTTCATCCTTGGGGCTGCAAATGACAGAATTTCCTTCTTTTTAAAGGCTGAATAGTATTCCATTGTGTATATTTACCCCAATTTCTTTACTCATTCATCTTCTGATGAACATCTAGGTTGTTTCCATATATTGGCTACCGTGAAAAATTTACGATGAACACAGGAGTTCAGATAACTTTTTGAGAGCCTGGTTTCATTCCTGGGTTATGTGCTCAGAAGTGGGATTCCTGGATCATGTGGTAGTTTATTTTAAATTTTTTTGAGGAACCCCCAGTTTTCCACCCCTTACATACTCACGAACAGGAGGAGAGGAGCCCACTTCTGAGAGCCAGGCACAGAGCTAAGGGAGGAGTCTGAAGACACCAGTCCCACTCAGCAGTTCACAACCTGGACTGGGAGTGGGCCCGGGTCAGGGGAGGCTACAGCAGCCTGCCCAGGAGGCTCAGGTTCTAGAAGCCGCTGCAAGATGCATCCAGGAAGCAGCCCCTGCTTGAGAATTAAGCAGTGGCAGGAATCTAGCCGTCTCCTAAGGTACCTGTAAGAGTCCCCTCCTCGGGCAGAGAGGCTGACAAATCCTGCCCTGGTCTAACAGGGCTGAGGGCAGAGGCAGGACTGGGAAGGGGTGCACTGGGGGTGGGAGAGGAGAGCAGAGCACAGCTTCATCTGCAGGGATCAGATGTACTACGAAAACCAGCCCTGGAAGGCGTGATCTGGGCCTCACAAACCCACATCATGGCACTGTGACTCCTTTTGGCTCAGTGGGGATAGCCTCCACAACTGGGGCCTCCGAAGCTGTGCCTCCACAACTGGGGCTCCCACAGCTGGGTCCTCTGCAGCTGGGTCTTCCATAACTGGGTCTTCCACAACTGGGTCCTCCATAGTTGGGGCCTCCACAGCTGGGCCTCCACAGCTGGGTCCTCTGCAGCTGGGTCTTCCATAACTGGGTCTTCCACAACTGGGTCCTCCATAGTTGGGGCCTCCACAGCTGGGCCTCCACAGCTGGGTCCTCTGCAGCTGGGTCTTCCATAACTGGGTCTTCCACAACTGGGTCCTCCATAGTTGGGGCTTCCACAGCTGGGTCTCCACAGCTGGGTCCTCTGCAGCTGGGTCTTCCATAACTGGGTCTTCCACAACTGGGTCCTCCATAGTTGGGGCTTCCACAGCTGGGTCTCCATAGCTGGGCCTCCATAGTTGGGGCCTCCACAGCTGAGCCTCCCTAGCTGGGGCCTCCGCAGCTGGGGCTGCATGGAATCTTCAAGGAGGGAGGGGGTCAGCCCAGCTCTGGGGAGGTGGGGAAGAGGCAGAGGAGCAGGAGCTGGCAACAAGATGGGTGCACGATGGAGTAAGTGCCCTCTGGCCCAGAAGTCAGGGACAGGCACCACCAGACGCCCTGCTGCCACCAATGTGGCGGGTGGGAGCCTGAGCACCAAGCAGGTGTTCTCCAATTTTCCTTTCCTCCTCCTCAAGTCGGGAGGGAAAATCCACTGATTTATCGTTTGAGCTTAGAATTCCTGGGGGTTGAACAAAATCCGTGAGTGACCAGCGGAAGGTGGGAAACCGGTGCGGAGGCTACGGACCATGGTGAGGCCGAGGCTGTTCCTGGCTCTGCCAAAGAAATGAGCAGAAATCCTTGGAGTGAGGAGTGAGAACTCTGGTTGAGGTCCTGGGAAGGTAGTCTGCTCAGGCCACCTGTAACAAAGCCCTGCCCACCGGGTGGCTTACACAGGGCACTTTGTTTTGCTCTCTTCTGGAGGCTGGAGGTCCCAGATGGGTGTCTGGTGAAGGCCTGCGTCCTGTTCATAGATGTCACCTTCCTCCTGCATCCTGGCATGGCACAAGGGGCTGGCCAGCTCTCTGGGTCTCTATCAGGGCCCTTGATCCCAAAAAACGAAGACTGTCCTTGTGACCTATCCCCCTCCCAGAGGCCCCACCCCCTTACAGCAACACCCATGGGTGAGGATTTCATGAACTCGGGGGAGGTGTGGGACAGAGGTTCAGCCCATAGCAGGTGCTGTGGTTTGGGTTTTCTGTGTGGCAGAGGCCGAGGGTTTATTGTGTAGGTGCCTTGAAGGGGACACTTGGATGGGGACAATTGGAGCAAGAGGATGGACAGGGCTGAAGGCTGAGCGGAATCCCTGGCTCTACCACCAACCTCAGGGGTCCCTCTGGGGCCATTGGAGCTGCAGTGGCCCATCAGAGTTGGAAGGCAAGGCTGGCCTTCGTGGGCCTCCTCTGCACTGCATGTGGGCCGCTGCAGAAGGACGTGGCCTTGCGTGAGGTGGCGAGCAGCTTGCACTGGATGCTGGCCGAACGACACCCGCTCACGGAATTCCCAGCCGCTGGGAAAGCGGGTTCTTCCCTGCAGGAGATCTGGGCTGTGCCTCTGTGTCCAGCACGTGGCCTGTGGGCTGTGGGAAGGGACTGAGGCTTGCGAGGGACATCTCCTTGGTGACAGGAGTGACGAAGGGAACAGAGACCTGGAGAGGTTCAGGTTTGGACTCTGCCTTGCTTCTCATTTCCCAGCCTCCACGCAGCCGTGAGTCAGTGGCACTTGGAGGACTGACGGCATCAGGGTGGCGTTCAGGGGATGAGGTGCAGAGGACAGAGTGGGAGGAAAGACAGAGGGGAGCTCCAGCTTCTAAGTCCTCTGAGCCACAAGTGACCAGGATACACTTCAGCCCTCCACGTCATCCCCCTCCCCATGAAGGACCCCTGCAGGTGGGGGCATGGACGGAACCCGTGCTTCTGCCGATTTCAGTGACACTGTGAAGGGCAAGGAAACTAGCCCGGTGGAAGACTTGGGGATGTCTGTGGGGGCCTACAGAAGGCCCTGTGACTCGTCACTGCCAATATCCAGACTCTGTGCAGTTCTCTGGCACCCCAAACAGGTGCAATTGATGGGTGCTCAGAAACAGGGGTATGACACCTGAGATCAGGTTAATAAGACACGGTGACTTCCGTGTGTCATTTCCTCTGGTAAAGACCCTCAAGCTGTCCTTTGGAGAGCGGCCACCAGCCCGCATGAACCTGCTGAGACTCAGACGTGAATCTGAAGTGAGTACTCGGCCCCAGTTCCTTCGGTGACAGCAGCGCTGGCTGTCACCATAACCGCAGCGGCTTGAGCTGGGAGCCAGAGCTTGGACACACGGCGACGTGAGGGACACACGCAGCAACGTTCACTGATATTTTAATCTACTAAGTCGCGGGGTGCGTTCTTACCAATCAAGAGTTAGCAAGCGCATGATGTCCTTAGTTAAAACTCGCTGCGCCCACTGCCACACATACCGAGTGCGTTGTGTTCGCTTTTCTTCCTCTCCGCAGGGCCCTTTCAGGACACTGCTTAAAGACTGCACAGAAGCAACCTAAAATCTGAATTCCAGCCCTCGAGTCCTGCGTATTTCTAATGCAGGGAATTATGGAAGAAGCAGACAAACATAAGGTATTTGTTCAATTACCATCCAATTTTTTAAAAAATTAGCTTTGTTTTATTAAAATTTTCAAAAATGAACCCTGAAAATTATGTCACTCTGGTATTTTTCTTTTTAAGAGGGTCAATGAGAGAGAGAGAAAGACAGAAGCAGTTTTTATTTAGTTTCTCATGTGAGTTTCCTTGCTCTGACATTTAGTTGTATTTGTGGGTGCTGGGGTTTGAACCCGCGTACTCGCGCATGCCGGGCAAGCTCCATACCTGCCGAGCCACGGCTCCAGCCCCTACTCTGCCATTCTTAAAACCAAATTCCTTTGGTTGTTTCTGGGGATGGAACCCAGGCCCTTGCGCATGCTAGGTCAGCACTCTACCAATGAGCTACATCCCCGGCCTGACGAACAGAATTCTTAGGTTCTTTACGTGAGGTTCAACGTGAAACAAGCTTTGTGCAGCATGATTTTAACTCATGTGTGATTGTCTGATTATCATGTCGATTGTGAACAGTCACTGGTGGAAGCTTTGACCTATTGGACAAGTGGATGGGACCAATGAAAATGTCTGAGTTGTCCTCCACACAATGGTATTTTATTCATGTAACTGGTAAACTAAATTGGTAGTAGATGATGGGTGTCAATGATGAAAGAAAAAATTAATTTCCATGGCTAATAAAATAATATCACACATTTTTTAAATGCCTGTGAGCAGAAGGAAAATAGAAAGGCAAAAAGTTGGAATCAAATACTGTCAAAGGATCTATGCAGAATATTTTGCAGAAACAAAACTTTCCCAGGTATGGCTTTTCCTGAAGATTACATGTTCTCTCCTTAAGGGTGCCCAAACTAGACTGTTGGGATGAATCCAAGGGCAGAAGGAAGAGTGGACGAGATAAGTTCATATTCTCAGAGGACTATAAGCTGTCAATAGTCTCTCAGGGGCTGAGCTGGTATTAATGTGGTGTAGACTCCAGCCAGGGACCCACATTGGGGTCATCCAAGCGGACTTCCTTCAGGAAACTGATTCAGAGGCAGGAAATCCAGTCTCCAGGGTGTAATTCCCAATCAATTTTTTTTCTGGGACTTCACCATCTCCGTGTTCTCCTCTTGGCCTCTGGAAACAGAATTGATTCCCTAGGTGTGTTTCGGGCCGTGTTTCTCCCAGCCCAGGGTGACTCACCAGGCTCCAGCAGAAGGTGGGGTGTCCACAGGCTGTCCTGTATATGCCTCTGAGCTTTCTTGGGTCTATGTCTCTCCTCAGACTCCTGGTGGTGGTCTTGATGTTTACGATGGATAGCACCCTGGTCAGCGACTTAGTCCAAGCCCCCTCAGCTGGGAAGAAGACTCCTTGGGGACACACTGCTCCAGCTGTACCAGTGGCTCTCTCCTGAGCCACCCCCAGAATGAGGTGAGCTCCCTTTACCCTCCCTTCAGGGGACTTACATTTTCCCCCTGTTGTTTGTTCTGGAGTTTTTTTTTTTTTTTTTTTTAAGTTTTTCATGTGGCCTTCATTGCTCGCTCGACACTTTGTTGTTATGTGGTGCTGGGGTTTGAACGCGCGTACTTGCGTATGCTAGGCAGGCACCGTAATGGCTGAGCCACCTCTCCAGCCCGCTATGGGGGTATCTTATGTGGGAAAGAATTTCACTGAATCTACCTTGATCCTTGGCCCCCGACTGGATATTTCTCAGGAAACTTATTCACCACATGACCTAAATCTCTAGTTAGGTGCTGATCATACCTGGATTCCTACCTCGACTGTGTAATTTATTTAATTCTAATATACTAACAATACCTTATGATTATATTATATCTCTTCATCTTCAAACCTCAAAGCATTTTCTAACTAGTAATAGATGTGAACAGCCCTAAGGGTTTGCTGCATCTGAATCCATTTCTCTACTGGATTAAGGCAAGATAGAGAGTTAGCTCGATAGCCAAGACAATAGTTAGATATTATTTTTAAATGACAATTGCCATGATAGTGTCTTGTTAGCACATACGGCAGTGGGGAGAGGGGTATAAAGGACATCAATGTCCCTACCACCCTACTGTCACCGGTGGCCCATCTTGTTTTGCCCACTTCTGTCCTCTCATATTATTTTGATGAATCAGAAGTATCATTCTTTCATCCATAAATATTTCAATATCTCTAAGCTATAAGAACTCTAATAATCATACAGCCATATACACCACAAATAATAAATAACCTCTCTATAGCAAATCTCTGATTCTTTAAAAATTTCCAATGGCTTTATAAATATCATCCATTAAAAATTTCGTGTTTTCCAAAGATGGGACTGCACATTGTGGTTGGTGATTCTGCCTTTTTTATGTTTCTCTTAAACTTACAGTTTCTCTCTCTTTCCTGCAATTTATTTGGTGAAGTGGGGCTTTCAGAGAGTTCCTGCTTTCTGGGGTTTTCCGACACATACTCATGTGCCTCTTGCCTCTGCATTTTATATAAATTAGTAGTTAGAGGCTTAATCAGAATAGGGTTTGATTTGTGTGTGTGAGGATGTGAGGTTACTACAGAGGTTCCCTTAAGAGGCAGATAACGAAAAAAAAAAGGCAGCTGACTCTGATTGCCTTTGTTTTGTGATGTTGGCAATTGCTCTGTGCCTGGAGTCACTAACGTCCTGCAGGTCCCTTATCATCTGTAAGGGGGAGCACATCTATGCTTCTCTCCTTTCATATTATTTTGATGCAAATCGGGAGTATCATTCTTTCATCCATAAATATTTCAATATCTCTTCTACACAGAAGAGATTTTCAGGACTGGAGTGGTGGCTCAGTGGTTATGGCGCTTGCCTGGCATGCGCAAGTACACAGGTTCAAACCCCAGCAACGCACATACACAACTGTCAGAGCAACGAAAGCCATATGAAAAACTCAATAAAAATTGATTCTCTCTCTCTCTCTCTCTCACTGTCTTTCTCTCTTTAAAAAAAGAAGATAGCTTTGTTGAGGCCCAATTGACATGTAGTTCATATATTTCAAGTGTGTAAAAGGAAACTTTTGACAAATGTATACAACCGTGTAAATATCACTACAATCATGAAAAGGAACATGTTGCTCATGAATCATATTTTAAAAGTATTATAAGAAGATCAATTTAAACATGTTGGTATTTCCAACTTTTTTGGGCGGGTACTAGAAATTGAATCCAGGGACTCTTAACCACTAAGTCACAGCCCCAGCCCTAATTTTTTGTTTTGTTTTGTTTTGTTTTTTAAAGAGAGAGGGACAGTGAGAGAAAGAACCAATTTTATTTAGTTTTTCATATGGTTTTTGTTGCGGCAACACTTTGTTGTGTACGTGGTGCTGGGGTTTGGACCCGTGTCCTTGAGCATGCCAGGCAAGCGCCGTAACCACTGAGCCTGAGCCACTGCTCCAGCTCCCTGCCCCCACCACCCAGCCCTTTTCATATTTTATTTTGAGACCAGGTTTTGCTAGGTTGCTGAGATTGGCTTTGAACTTGTGATCCTCCTGCTTCAGCCTCCCAAATCGCTGGGATTGCTGGTGTGAGTCACCATGCATGGCTCCTTAGCTTGCTTGCTTGCTTGCTTGCTTGCTTTCTTTCTTTCTTTCTTTCTTTCTTTTTCTTTCTGTCTTTTTTTGAGAGGGAGAGAGAGAGAGAAAGAGAGAATCAATTTTATTTAGTTTTTCTTGTGGCTTTTGTGGCTCAGACACTTTGCTGTGCGCATGATGCTGCGGTACGAGGCACACAAGGCAAGCGCTGAAACTGCTGAGCCACCACTCCAGCTCCTCTTTAGTTTTCTTTTCTTTTTTTTTTTTTTTAAAGAGAGAAAGGACAGTGAGAGAGAGAGAGAGAGAGAGAGAGAATCAACTTTTATTGAGTTTTTCACATGGCCTTCGTTGCTCCAACACTTAGCCGTGTACATGGGTGCTGGGGTCTGAACCCGCGTACCTGTGCATGACAGGCAAGCACCGCAACCACCAAGCCACCGCTCCAGCCCCTTTAGTGACATGAGCCTCGTCCCCAAGGGGCCCTGAGTGCTTTCCGTGAGAACAGGGCACTGATCTTAATGGTCTTAAACAGGGGAGCAAATGCCATATGATTTTTGCTGTAGGTTTATGTAGTCAGAATGTAATTGCTGTTATCCTAAGCAGCCCTATAATTACATCTTTTGTTTGTACAGTTCTAGTCACTGAAGCAATTTCACTGGCTCAAATTTATCTTTGGGGAAAATTCAAGGATGGAAGAAGAGAGTTAGAAAGATACATATAGGGGCTAGAGCGGTGGCTCAGGGATTACGGGGTTTGCCTGGCATGTACAAGTACACGGGTTCAACCCCCAGCACCCACGTACACAGCTAAGTGTCAGAGCCACGAGGGTCATGTGAAAAATTGAATAAAAGTTGATTCTTAAAAAAAAAGGAAAGAAATATATATATATATATGTATACACATATATAATTATAAATTCTATAAATTTTATATATACAAAAGTATATATAAAATTATAAATTATATACATATTTCTAACTCTCTTCTTCCATCCTTGAATTTCATAATTATATATAATATATGTAATGTTTTTGTGTTATCATCATAGACTAAACCTACAGTAACTCTACTACTGAGCTACATCCCCAACCCTATTTATTTATTTATTTATTTTTAAAGAGAGAGACAGTGAGAGTGGGGGAGTTAGAGAGAATCAGTTTTATCTAGTTTTCATGTGGCTTTCGTTGCTCTGACACTGTTGTGTATGTGGTGCTGGGGTTTCAACTCGTGTCCTCATGTGTGCCAGGCGAGTGCCATAACTGCTGAGCCACCACTCCAGCCCTGATCTATTTTATTTGTATTTTTTAAATCTTGAGACAGGTCTCACTAAGTTGCCCAGGCTAGTCTTGAACTTGTGATCTTCCTGCCTCATCCTCCCAAGAAGCTGAGATTACAGGTGTGCACCACTCCTCCCTACTATTATCCCATTTTACATTTACATTATGGAAACAGATAAAATTGTTGTAGTTGTTTATTTTTTTTTTCAGGGCTGAGAACTGAACTCTGGGCCTTGCGCATGCTAGGCAAGTGCTCTGCCACTGAGCTAAATCCCCAAACCCTATTTTTTATTTTTTTAAGAGACAGGGACAGTGAGAGAGAGAGAGAGAGAGTCAGAGTCAATTTTATTGAGTTTTTCACGTGGCCTTAGTTGCTCTGACACCTTTTTGTTCCAGCCCATATCCTCTTGCATGCCAGACAAGAGCTGTGACCATGGAACCACCGCTCCAGCCCTTGTTTATTATTTTGTATAAAGATAGGGGAAAGTTTTCAGAGAGTCTAGCTTCCTTACAATGAAAATAGGGGTCCTCATCTTGCTTCTTAGGCACCTTGAACTGAACATCTTAGGAAAAAAATTTTTTTTAATTTGAAGAGTGGATAGGAAACTTCACACTATGGAAGGAAAGAATATTAGAGCACTCTTTACTTCTTTTCCTTTCTTTTCTTTTCCTTCTTCCTATCTTAAACTTCTCCATGGCTTTGTAAAAGGAGCTGGGAGGATGAGATGTGTAGGATGAACACTTGGAGATTGGCAAAGCCTCTGGCTTTAAGAGCTTTGCATAAACCTTTCAGCCAGCACCTTCCATCCTACAACACTCAAGGACTTCTCAGAGCCTTTACCATAATGACAGCACTTAATGCTAATTCCAGATAAAAGGACGGATGGAGAGAAGTGTCCACAGTGAACTCGGTCAATGTAGAGTTCTGAAAGCAAATCTCCAAGTAGCAGCTTCCAGTTTATGAACATGAGCCCCAGCTAAGAGGTTAGAAAGAAATGCCAGCATAAGAACGTGATCCCAACAGCAGTCGTCTGGATTGCAGAAAGGACGCAGGCAAGCGCCCTGTGATTGTGCTGTGGTCACCAGTGAGGAAATGGAAAGGCGGCCTGCATTTGTGCTAACTGAAGAATTAACCAGCTATTAATTATTGATTAGCTTATGAAGGAACAGCATAGAGTCAGCTCCCTGGACATCTGTACAATTGTGCAGTAAGAGAGCAAGAAGCAGAGTCCCTGGGGCCCAGCTATTGAATGCAGGAAGCCACTGTGGGTGGCCAGGACAGTGATTCCCAAACGGATTCCCAGGACCATGAGTGCTCCAGGGATAATGGTGCCCAGGATTAAATAAGGGAAGAAAGACAATATCCCCTCTCAAAACTCATAAAGGATATATATAATGTTAACAACTCTGAGAAGTCCCCAATGAAATAAATACGCAGATGTTTGTTGAAGTTCACTTTCTCAGATGTGCTTATCCGTAAAATCAGCCCCTGCTTTTTTTTGCCTCTCACCTATCACTTTGTGTGCATGAGTACCCAAGGAACAGTACTTGGAGATATTGATACGGTCCATGAATGAGGACAACAGGGCCTGGGAATGAGAACTAATTTATTCAGGAATCACAGAGTAAGTTATTGGGAGGCCAAATAAAATGGAGGAGAAAGTAGAAGCCCTTGGGATCAGACATGGATTCAAATCCTTGGCCAAGAGTTCTTGGACAAGATTTTAATATTTTTGTGACACTCAGTTACATTTGTAAAATGGACAACACTAGTACTTGCATTTTGGAGTTGTTATATGGCAAATGCATTAGGAACAGGAGGCGAGGACTAAAGAAGCATCCAGAAGGCCAGGTATCAGAACAGGACCAAGATGGCATCCAGCTAACCATGAAATGATTGACAGCTCGCTGGTCAGGCCAGCATGACTTGTAGGATTGGCCGTAGGCAACATCTGAGACAGCAAATGCTACTTTAGAGGGAGGAGGAGGTGGCAGAAGCTGAGAACCAGGTGGGGCTGACCGGAAGTATGATTAGAAGGAAGAAACAGCACTTCACCTCCTGCAACCGAACTGCAGCTGGCAGGATGGTAGGGACCAGGGAGGGACAAACATTGTTCACTTGTGTTTCTATTTTGGTAAAAACTTGGAATGTTTTACAGAGTCTCAGCAAAACAGAACGGTGATTTATGTTTTATTAATTATGTAGCAATGTGCACGCATCGTCAAGTTTCATGTCCTGGTAGGCTTTGGAAAGTTATATATAAAATCCTCCTGGGATGCGGGGTGTTTTAGCTGGGATAAGAATGTTGCAGTGTTAAAGCAAGAGAGTGCGCATATCTGCTGAGTGGATTTTCTCTTTTCTAGAAAGTTCATGCCTCCCCCACACAACAGACTCCATTCAGGGCCAGCTCCCCACCTGTAGCCCCTCTGTGCATGCTTCCTTGAAGGCCCTTAGAAAGCGGGTGTGGAAATCATCTACATGTCTCTCCTCAACCAGTCTGTGAATGTTCTTAGACTCACCCTTCAGTGTGTCTGTAGGAGGAGCCGCTGCGTAGTCAGTGCTTAGCAAAGGCAGTCAGCAACTGAATGAATGAATGAATGAATGAATGAAGGAGCAATGACGTTCAGCTTGTCTCTGACACAACCTTCTACACTCTTCTTATCAATCCCGATTGATCTTTGTTCTTTATCACAGATGGAATCATCATTGGCATTTTATAGAGGAAGGGGGTAGTCTGACTTTAATTTATTTATTTTTTAAATACATTCTTCACTCAAACTTTAAGAGAGAGAGAGAAGAGAGAGGGAATCAATTTTATTTAGTTTTGCATTTGACTTTGGTTGTTCTGACCCTTCATTGTGCACATGGTGCTGGGGTTTAAACCCATGTCCTTGTGCATGCCAGGCCAGCGATGTAACTGCTGAGCTACCACTCAAGCCCCCGAGTCGGACTTTTAAATAAACATGCCCGAATGTAGTTTATCAGAATGAGGATTGTCCTAACAGCATCAGCGAGGTGTCCTGGAGAGATGTGTGGAGGTGTCAGTGTCAGGGACACATTCTCCCACATACCGCCAGGGGTTATAGCTGTCATTTTAGGA
>PVKS010016273.1:0-44255 GCA_004027875.1 Aplodontia rufa
GCAAAGTTTCAAAACAGTCTGGGATAAAGCTAAAAGCACCTGCTCCAGAGTTATTCAGAACCCCCTCACATAGGAGGGAGGTGACAGATCAGTGCTACATGACTAGCTTAGCTCATATAAGGCCCTGGGCTCCACCCCCAGCACCTGCCCCCACACCACCCCCCAAAAAAACACAGAAGAAAGAAAATTCACACCTTATCCTTCCCAGAGTATAGGCTAAGTAATCCTGGACCAGTTTACCTGATATTGTGAGGACTCAGTTCACTTATTTGTGGAAGGGATACCACCACTCATTTTGCCTTACTGAGAAGATTTGTGACATTAGTAACTAAGTATCAAAACCTTTTAAAATTTTAATCAGTCTTGGGGCTGGAGCAATATAGCTCAGCAGTTGGAGTGCTTGCCTGTAATGCGCAAGAACCCAGGTTCAAACCTCAGCACCACATACACAACTAAGTACCAGAGAAACAAAGGCCAGATGAATGAATAAATGAAGTTGATTCTTTCTCTCCCTCTCTTTCTCTTTAAAAAAATTATTTTAAATCAATCTTGAGGGTGCAGGGGCACACACCTATAATCCCAGCAGCTAAGGCAGGAAGATCCCAAGTTCAAAGCCAGCCTTAGCAATTAAGAAAGGCCCTAAGCAATTTAGCAAGACCCTGTCTCAAAATAAAAAATAAAATGAGCTGGGGATGTGGCTCTGGGTTCAATCCCTGGAACAAAATAAAATAAAATAAAATTTTAATTAATCTGACTGAGAGTCTTTTAAAAATGTTTTATACTTCCCTGCCATACTAAATAGAGTCAAAGGAATATAACTCAGCCCTTTCTTGATGACTCAGGCTTACAATTACCACCAGAACATCCATTATCACACTGATGATTCTGGAGGCAGAACGGGTGCCAAGCCATTCCCCCTAAATAAATGACCCTGGGCTCTTTCACTAGGAGTTGCTTTTCCTAGTGTTTTGATCTCAGCCTGCTCTCACTGCCAACTCTCATTGGGCTGTGGTCATTTTCCCTCTCTATTCTGGTTTCTTTACAGTCTTCCACTTCTTATCTGCTGTGGGCTTTCAAATAGGATGACACCCATTATATATAAAAGTTGAATAGGCTGGGCAGGGTGGCCCACACCTGTAAATCCCATCAACTCAGGAGGTTGAGGCAGGAGGATCACAAGTTTGAGGCCAGATTCAGCAAATTAGTGAGACCCTGTCTCAAAATGAAAAAATAAAAAAGGCTAGAGATCTAGCTCAGTTATAGAGCACCCCTGGGTTCAATCCCAATACGGAGGTTGGGGAGAATTAAAAGGGTCTGAAGAGGTTGGCATGAATTTCCTCAGGAACTTGAGTCCTTGGCTGATGCCACGTGATCAGGGATCGTGGCTATATGCAGATAAGCAAGGCTGCTGGGTGGCTGCTGGGTGGCTGCTGGGCAAATAGGACTGGAGGGGTGTTATGGGATACTATGGGACACATACCCAAGGCTATCCGCAAACCTTGCTGTCCACTTCAGGGCCAACTTGCATGGTGGCAAATTCAGCAGGCTCTACTGACCAAATTCTCTCACGCTTTTGTAGGCTTGAGGAAATCTGGGCTGCCTGTCCCTCTGTCTGCACAGCTGACCACAGATTTAGAATCTTTATGTCCTGGCCACTTTCAGACAAGAATAAAACATTTGTGAATAGCTTGAATATTTCTTTAATTCCTGAGGTTTTGTCCCACAGTAGCATTTTGCTCATTTGACAGGGACACATTAGACTCCTACAGGTGCTGGGGATGTAACAATGAGCGAGATGAACACTGTTTTCCTTTTCCTTTCAATAAACACTTGCCATTTATTGGCTAAGAGCTTCTGGCTTATGCATAGAGTCTCAGCTTGAGGGGTAAAGGATATGTTTTTGTTGTTGTTGTTTTGTTTTTTTAAGTGAGAGAGAGAAAGAAAGAATCAATTTTATCAGTTTTTCATATGACTTTCATTGCTCAAACACTTCGTCGTGTATGTGGCGCTGGGGTTTGAATCCGGGTCCTTGTGCATGCCAGGCAAGCACTGAAACCACCAAGTCACCACTTCAGCCCCAAGCATATGGTTTTTAAGACCTCCCAATGCCTGCAAAACCCATCTCTCCTCTTGGGATTCTGTTACCAGGATAAAACAAACTTCATTCCTCTTACATCCCTCCCTCCCAGCTCACCTGAGATTAGCAATAATCAAAGCAAATGCTCATTGCATTTCACAGAAGATCACATACACAATCACCATGGATCCACTCAACATGAAATAGAGTTGGAATCCTCAAAAGTGTAGATTTTGAGCTTCAACCTGGGCTCCCTCTCCAAAAGCCAGCCAAACCCCACTATTCCTTTTGCTTACATTCCCAGGTGGCAACAGCTCACCTAGGCTGGACTTGATCCCTACCACCACCTTCCATCACCTGGCGCAGCGGAACAAAAGCTGGAGTAGATGAACCCACCAAACCCAGATGGCTCTTAGGGTGCAAAGATGAGTCATGCCCTGTTCTTGGCCCTCACAGAGCTTCTAATCAAAATATAGCTAACAAAACTCAGCCCCAACTGGCAAGGCCAGCTTTATCTATCCACAGGGACAGCCAGCACTGCCAGATGGGCCCACTTCTGACCACAGGTCTGACCCTGCCCAGGCTTTCTTTCTCTTGACTTCATATCACCCAACATCATAAACACAAGGCTGTACAGGACCCGCTCTCCAACTTCCTCTGAAGCCAAATTATACCAGCTTTATCCCAGCTGGCAAACTCAGAACGTTCCTTCATCACAGGGCCTGCCTGGCTGTCCTGCATGTGCTCAATGGGCCCTCAGAGGAGAGGATGGCTGATGACCACTTCCTTGGGCCTTGCCTTCACCACAGTCCTTCACTTCCTGAGAGAGGGCCAGCCCCCCAGGAAACCGCTCACCACAAATTTTGACAACAGTATTTTAGATTACACCCTTTTGAGGCCTATGGTTCCAGCTGAGAGGAAGAGACTCATCAGATGGGCGAGGTAGGAACAGTTTGGAGCTAGGCAGGCCTGACCCTGAGTTCTCACTGTGTTGTTCATTCTGCTACTTTAAATTCTGGGACACTGTAGGGTGCATTGGCACATGCCTGGAATTCCAGCAACTTGGGAGGCCGAGGCAGGAGGATTGCAAGTTCTGGGCCATTCTGAGGCAACTTAGGGAAACCCTGCTCAAAATAAAAAATAAAAAGGGGCTGGAGAAATAGTTAAGTGGTAGAGGGGCCTGGTGCCAAAAAAAAAAAAAAAGAAAGAAAGAGGAAAAAAGAAAAAATTCTACATAGCAACATTCTACATACTACATGCCTGTAGTCCCAGCTATGTCAGGAGGCTGAGGTGAGAGTATCATCTGAGCCCGGGAGCTGGTGACCACAGTCGGGCAAAATAGCAAGTCCCCATCTCAAAAAGTAATCAATTGATTCTGACCTCTGTTGACCTCTTGGTACAGGTCTTGGCAGTAAGACAGATTAGGAGAGACAGTGAAATGGCTAGGTAGTCAGGACAGAGGGCCCCTATCAAGAGCTAGCTGGCAGAGGCAGAGAGTGATTGACAGGGTGTGCTCAGGGCCTTCAAATGCAAAAAGACCTTGAGGCTCACCCTAGTCCCTGACTAAGAGATGGGAAGTTTTTGACTAAGAGATAGGAAATATTTGCCACCTTTTGTTTTAACCAATGGTGTTCCTGACCAGTTTCAATGCCTGCTTTACATAGCTTTTAACCAATGGAGTTGATGCATTTCTCAATGCCTGCTTGGCATGAATGTTAATTATGCTCATACCCAAATCTTTATAACCCCTGGCCTAACCTCCATTAGACGGTGTCCTGCTTCCAGGTGCTCCTCCGCTTTGCAGAGTCTCTGCTCTTCTTCCTAAATAAATCCTACTCCTTTTACTCCTCCTTCCGTGGTTGTCGGTGGATTTTATTCTTCAAATTCATGAGATAAGAACCCAGGAGATGGGCGCCGAATTCCTGGGATGAATTTCCACCACACCAAGAGCTGTAACACCCAGCTTTTAGCTGGAGAATTGCTAACACTTTCGGCTGCAAGCATCTGCAGTCAGCCAAATTCCCAGTTTTAACTGAGAATGGCAAGTGGCCTATTTTGGCTGCTGGAATCTGTAGCGGCCCAGACTCCATTCACCAGCGGGAGCAGAGAATCCGGCCTCATCTCAAAAACCCCGCATCAGCAGGACCGCCTCAGAGGCTCCATCAGAATCGTCTTGCCATCTCTGTGGGCTTTGCTGGAATAGCTTCACCAGCCATCTGCCCCTCTCCTTTTACCCCACCCCCAGCGTAATTGATCCACCCAAGGTTGAGAGGAGGGGTGGCCTTCAAGCTGTGAAGCTAAGTGGATAGGCCAGGGACAAAGGTGTGATTCATGAGCTGGTTACAAGCAGGGGGAATTCCAGAGCAAGGGAGGGTCAGGGCTGCCTTGGGTCCCTATCTTTCACAGGGGCAAGGGCCAGCACACATCTGGGAGTCCTGCATCCTCAGCCATCTACAATCGGGGGTAAGGTAGAAAAGCCTTACTAAGAAGGAGGATTCACTCAAGTTTTCCATTTTCATGACCTTCAAAGTCCTCCCTGTCCAATACTTTAAACAAAAAGTTTTTTATCCAGAATCTTTCACAGGGACACCAAACACCATGCTAACCCTGCAGAATCTGGCTGGAGAAATGATTTACTGGACACCTCTGCTGGCTTTGCTAAGCTTTGAACACACCTTACTTCATTGTTCATTCTCGCAAAGCCACATGTGGTAGGACTGATGACTAACTTCATTTTACAGGTGAGAAACACAGGTTCAAAGGAGTTTAGTACCATGTCAGCAGCTGCGAGGCTAATGAACTGTCAAGCCAGGATTGGAACCCAGATGTGTCTAACTCCAAACTCCGCCCCAAGTGCCACAGTAGATACTGACCTGGGATTCAAGGAAGGGAAATCAGAGCTGCAGGAAAAATACCTCTTCTGGGCATCAGTTCAAAAATCCCTTCCTTGGGGAACATTTCCTGGCCACGCCATCTGAACTGTCATCTCATCCCTTCATGACAATTCACATCAACCTTCCCTATTATAGTTTTCTGTTCATCACTAACACGCCCTATATATATATGTTTATTATCTATCTTGTTTATTGTCGGCTTCCTCCAGGAGAAGCCAGCTCACAGAAGTCAAGGTTGTTGAATACCGTTATTTTTGTTCACTGCTGTGTCCCTCACACCTAGCATTTATACATAATAGGTGCTAAATAAATGATTGGTGAACAAATACACAAAATAGAATTAAGAGGCAAGAGCATAGGAAGTGGGTGATCTGTCCATTCAGGGAAAGAAAGGAAAGCTGAGAAAAGACAGTGAGGGAATCCAGCCAGGTGAGCCAGGCAAGAGGAAATGAGAGTCTGCCAGGTTCCCAGGGGGCTCCAGGAGTGACTTCCTGCTGGCAGTTGTGATTTCTAGCTGCAGGGCCCTAGCCTGAGAGCTTCTGGTGGGATAGGAGGGCACTAAGCAGAGAGGGCTGCAACTCTGGAACAAAAGGCCTGTGGACATGCAGCTGGCCAGAGGCGGACAGAGCAGTGGCCTGGGCCAGAGGGGCGCCTGGGAGGGGGAGGGGCGCTGATGAGGAGCTGAAGACAGCCCTCAGCGCAGCTGCAAAGGCGACAGCCTCCCACCACCCAGAGTCCTTTCCACCAACACAACAGAGAACAGCTTCAGAATTCACCTTCTGCAGACAGGGCCCAGCCAGGGCTTGTGGCAACACCGCAGGATTGGGGCCAGGGCCTTTGCTGGTTCTGAGAGTACTGGGGCAAGCCATACATCTGGAAAACAGACCCTCTTACCCTACAGCTCTGGTCATCCCTCAGGCCATGGCCTTTGGCCTCTTCTGGTGTAAACACAGTGACCCTGGGATAGCAGTGGATTTGGTCAGGTCAATGTTTACTCTAGAGTTGAGATATTATAAGCCAGAGGAATAAATGTCCACTATTGGCTCCTAGTGTCTATGGTCTCTTTGTGGCACACATGGGACCCATCCAGTACATTGTAAAACACTTAGGGGCCCCTCCCAACCACCATGCATTGCTTTTTCTTTTTCTTTTTTCCATATGGGAGGGTTCAATTGATCCTTACCATAGCCCCTATTAAGAAAAGTAGGCAAGTAACCCCGCTTTATTCATGTGGAAACTATGAAAAGATAAGGGATTGGCCTGGTCATGTTGGAAAAGCAGATTAGACAGTGGGGAAATCAGAGTTCTGGTCCCTGTCTGGCCAACAGGGAGCCAGACTGAAAACACCTCACCTCTGTGGTCTCTGCTGCTTTCTGGTATAAATGGAGTAGGCTGTTCTGAGGACCCCTCCAGCCCCAGCCACTCTACCAATCTTTGGTACTAAGCAGTAGAGCCAGGACTAAACCCCAGGCAAAACCAGGCTGGACTCCCAATCCAGTGCTCTTTCCTCTCCCCAAGCCTTCCAATCAAAAGCAATAGAAAAATCCCACAGCAACAACAAAAACAACAATAAAAAATCACTGTCAGCAGTGGGGACCTGACCTGGGGTTTATTTTATCCCCAACTTCCTACCTCATCCCCAGGGAGCAAAGGGGACCCCTAGAGGCAGCAACAGTGTCAACCGCAGGTGTACAAAGGGGAGGGGAAGCTACTAGCCAGGTGTGAACCCAGAGCTACAGGGAAGAGGTGAATTAACAGAGAAAGGGTTCACATTCTTTTGGTTCTTACTCCCTAGGTTTTCTGCTGAGGACAATTGGGTTTTAGTGGCACAGGATTCCACTCCCAGTGCAGCAAAGGAGAGGCAGGATGAAGGCCAGGCAGCTGATGTGCTCAGCGGGGGTGACCCCTCTCCCTCTCAGTACTGTCATTACTCCCCCTGCTTATTATTTCTTGGGCAAGGGCCATATGATTGGGTTGCATGCAGAGGCACGACTCAGGATACTCTTGGGACCCCCAGGTCAGAGCTCCTCAAAAGGTGACGCAGTCTGGGGTTCTTGGGTGCAGCTCTTACACAGTCTCTACACTGTCCCCCTCACCATCACTACTCTCCACCCTCCAACCATTACATTTTTCCCTCCGTTTTTCCTTTTGTTTTCGAAAATAGCTCTAAAGAGTAAATGCAGCTACCTGAACAACTTCTTTAAAATGTCAAGTTTGAACGCCTTATCCTGAGTTCCCAAACCAAAGGACTGAGAGTGGGCTGCACAAATAACCAAAGCGATTGCAGGAATGGGCAGGGCCGGCAAGTCTGTGGCAGCCAGAGGCTCTGTACTTTCAACTCCTCAACACCCAGTTTCTGGCACCCATTCTAATCCCGCCTGTACAGGGAGTTGGGATTCCCAGGAGCTAGCACCTTGTGGCACCAACCCGGAACAGGCTGCGGGCACCTCGTAGGCTCGCGGGACGAAAGGCTTGAGTCTTTCCCCTGCAAGGTTCACAGCCCGAAGCAAGAAACAGCCCAGGGCGACCCACCGTGCAACGGAGCCGGTGGGCTCAGCTCGGGGACCTCCGGGATTTCAAACTGCGCCTCTGGGGAGCCACTAGGAGTGTTGGCTCCTTTTGCTTCCAGGGTGGGAGTAAATGGGACAGAAAATGTCTCCTCGAACGACCCTCTCTCTCGGACTCTAGCCCTCGTCTGGGAGGTTAGCCCCGGAAAGAACCGACACAGCCTAGGGCCCTCCTGGGGAGCTCAGATCCTCCAGCCGCTGGGGGGCTGGCACAGGGACCCTAGAAGGACAGGAACCCAGCCTGACTCTGGGCATTGGCACTTTGACGACTACACTCAAAGGGAGAGAAGAGACCCCAGAGACACTTACCAAGCTGTCGCCGCCTCGCTGGCTCCGTTCGCTCCCGGCGCGCTAGGCTGTCCAGGTGGCGCCGGGACGCGGGCGCGAGTTTGAAAGTCGCTCTCGGAAGAGGCTGAGGCTGCTAGCTGCTCCCGCCCACTGCCAGCGGGACGACGGTCCCGGACGCCGCCAGCTGCGAGCGCGGTCCCCGGGGATCCAGTCTGCGCGCGGTTTCCCAGAGCCGGGCAGGAAGTCGCGGCCAAGCCGAGCCCCGGCAGCGGCGGGAGGGAGCGAGCGAGCGAGCGAGGGAGGAGCAGACCAGGAATTTTTCCAGTGGGTGGAGACTCAGGCCCGCGGCTGGAATCCAGCAATTGGCAGCTGGGCGGGGGTCGAGGGGACCTTCGCTGGGGCCCGGGCTGAAGGCTCAGCCGCGGTGGGGGCTCGGGCAGGGCTGATGAGTAACGCTTGCAGGTGGGGCGAGCTCCGCCCCGCGTTGTTCTTCCCGCCGGTCCCTAACCTCTCCCAGGCAGCCTAGATGCTCTAAGAGACCAGGACGGGGGGGGGGGGGGGGGGGGGGGGGGGGGGGGCGGGGTGGTCACACCGGTGTCACAGACCTGACATCAGCGCCTTCCAAGAAAGCACTGGCTAGACAAGACATCCCCGCTGCAGGGACAGGGAACGTGAGGCTCAGCAGAGGCAGCTTTGTCCAGTGAGGCACCAGTTAGGACCGCATGTGGAGGTTCTGATCCTAGCGGAGCAGGTCACCTCGGTTGGAGTGGAAGGCTAGTCTCGAATTCCTTACCGAAACTAGGTCTCCTTGCCCCCTTACAGAAGCAAACACAAACCTCAGAGAAGCCGATAACTTGTGGGTGGGGCTCCAATAGGGACTGTTAGTGGGGAAACCCCCATGCGGAAACCTGGATCACGGAGAGGACCCCAGTATAGATAAATAAAGAAGGTTCCGTCTTTGTTCTGCAGATGATCCCGCGCGCAGGGAAGGTACACTGTGAATTGAGGAGCGGGACGGGCACCTTCGATACAGACACGTTGGATTTTGAGCAACAGCATAAATCTACCTGGAATAACTCATCAGTGAAGATCCTGGAGTAAAGATGGTGCCTCAACTCAAACCCGGGGGAGAGCAGCCCAGAGTGGGGCCCCGGAAGAGGAACGACTCCCACAGGTTTGACGCTACCACGAGTTCCTTGGGAAGAGGGACTCTACGCTCATCTCAGCACCACTGAGTGTATCTGATATGCAGGTGTAGACTAGAGAGCATAGTAAACGGTTTATAGAGAACTCAAAAACAACACAATTCCCCCCGCTTAAAAAAAATTGCTCGGGGCAAAAGCAACTCCAGGTGATTCACCGAGCGGGGCGGGGCGGCGCCGAGGAAATGGCTTTCAGGTGACTTTGAAAGCAGATCCTGGCAGAGGGTGTGGTGGAGACAACCCGCGTCCTCGCTCGCTACTGCGTCCGGCCTGGCGGGCCCAGAAAGCGGGGCCACATTCCTCAGGGAGGGAGTGTCTGTTCCAGGCCTGCAGAGCCGCAAAGGTAACTGCCGCAGACTTCAGAAAGCGGGCTTGGTGATCAGCTTCCGCCGCGGCTACACGGGACGCCGGAGGCCGACTCGCAGCTGTAAGAAAAAGTGAAAAGTCCGGTCCCTCCCGGCCTACCAGGGGCAGGCCATCCTCAGGTTTCCACTTTTCTTTGTTTCCGTCTTCCTCTCTGATCACCTGGATCCTACCCCACCTTTCCTGCCCACTTTAAATTCCAACTTCCAAAGTTGCACCCTGGCTTACCTAAGCCATTTGTCAATGCTCACCCCTCAGCCAGGACACTGTAACAGTGTTACTGACAGTGATAACAAGAGCTCTCCGGTGCTGCATTCTGCAAACATTCTCTCCCTGAATTCTCACAGCCGCCTTGGGACAAAGGAGACTTTTCCCCATTTTGTAGATAAAGATACGGAGGCATAGAGCCGATTGGCCAAGATCATCCACATAACCAACCACAAGCAAAGTCTGTCAAGAGCCCAGGTGGGTCCAAATTTGGGTGCTTACTATGTGTTAGAAATTGTCCTAAAGACTTTAGAAGAACAATTGTAATTACAGAAGAAACTGAGGCAAGACCATGTAGCTTGTGGGTGGCAGATGGGGGAGTCACAATAGGGAAAGAATTTGGCTGTGCATCACTGCCACCTCTTCTTTTCGACACTTATTGCACTCATTTCAGCACTAGATTATAATGTCTTGCATTGTTTCTAATTGTTTTAATTTATATCACCCATTTCCTGAAAAGATTGTAATCTCTCTATGGCAGAAGTCATGTAGCAACCACTCCATAAAGCTCTGCTGAAGTCAGACAAAATAACCCAAAGAGTGTGCGAGAAATCACCCAATCTCACCTCCAAGAATAAAAATCTAGGATTGAGCCTGGGGCTCTGTGCTGCAGCGCCCCCCACCCCACCCCCATAGTTTTGAGCCTTTCTCCTTTCCAGTTCTTGCTGCAATAGCCTCACCCTGCTATTAAATCATTTATTATTATAATAGTACCTTGAATCTCAGTAATGCCTTTAATCTAAGATCTCAAAGTAGCCAACAAATACAGTTTAATTCATCTTCGCATTCCTCCCCCTCTGGGGAAATAAAGGTGTTCTCCCCATTTTATGGGTGAGAAAACCAAAACAACCAAGAGTTAAGATGACTCACTATGGAAACCAGTGGCAGAGTTCCTTTCTCATCTCTTCATCTCTTCCCCTCCTCCTTCCTAGCTCTTGGCTGCCAACACTTGCATGAAAATTTCAAATCCCAGAGACAAAGGCCATTGAGTTGTCACAATAAAGGACATTTCCAAACTGTCATTTCAGCTGCTCTATTGTGGTAGATCTCAGGAGAGGGAAGGGATATAAACACAGAGAAGGTCTCCCAGAAGGAGCCATGGTTTGCTGGGATGGAGGAATGAAACTCCAAGCGTGGAAGAAATCCTCCTTAAAGGTGACCCACCAAACCCTACTAAGCTCTGAAGAGTCAGGGACCTCCGGAGTTCCAAGTTGCATTTTAGCAACATTTCTCAAAGCATGAGCCACATGCAACAGAAGAAAAATAGATAAATTGGACATCATCAAACATTAAAAGATTTTTTGTTTTTGTTTGGCTTTGTTTGTTTTTAGTAAGCTACATCCCCAGTCCTTTTTATTTTTTTATTTTGAGACAGGGTCTCTCTAAGTTGCTGAACTTCTCACCAAGTTGCTGAGGCTGGCTGGCCTCAAACATACAATCCTCCTGCCTCAGCCTCCCAGATCACTGGGATTACAGGCCTGCACCACCACACCTGGCAAACTTTAAAACCTTAATGATTCAAAGAACAACAAGAAAATGAAAAGACAATCCAAAGAATGGGAGAAATATTTGTTGATAGAGCTGATCATGGACTTACTGTAACACATAAAGAATCCCTGTAACGGGCTGGAGCGGTGGCTCAGCGGTTTCAGCACTTGCCTGGCAAGCACTAGGACCCAGGTTCAAACCCCAGCGCCACGTACACAACTAAGTGTTGGAGCAACTAAGGCCATGTGAAAAACTAAATAAAGTTGTTTCTCTCTTTCTCTGTCTCTCTCACTGTCCCTCTCTCTTAAAAAAAAAAAAAAAAAAAAAGAATCCCTGTAACTCAAAACTCAAAAAGGCAAATAACCCAACCAGGTGTGTTGGCACCCCCCTGTGCCAACACACCTGTAATCCCAGTGACTCAGGAGGCTGAGGCAGGAGGATCACAAGTTCTAAGCCAGCCTGAGTAACTTAACAAGGCCCTAAGCACCTGAGCAAGACCTTGTCTCAAAATTTAAAAAAAAAGGTAAAAAGGGCTGGGGATGTGGCTCAGTGGTTAAGTGCCCCTGTGTTCACTCCCCAATACCAAAAATAATAATAATAATAAAGGCAAATAACCCAATTTAAAAACTGACAAAAGATCTGAATAGATGGTCCTCCAAAGAAGACATACAAATGGCCAGTAAGTACAACAAAATATGGTCAGGACCATTAGCCCTCAGGGAAATGCAAACTAAAAGCACAATTAAATACTACTTCATACCCCTTAGGATGCCTCTAAGCAAAAATGTATAATAACAAGTGTTGGAGAGGATGTGAAGCAATTGGGGCTCTTTTGTGCTGCCGCTGGAAATGTAAAATGGTGCCACTACTTTGGAAAACATTCTGACAGTTCCTCAAACATTTATGGATTTGCTGTATGACCCCACAATTCCAATCCTATACACTCAGGAGAAATGAAAGCACTTGTCCAAACAACAACAGGTACACAAATGTTCATAGCAGCACCATCCATCATAGCCCCCAAAGTAGAAGGAACCCCAATTTCTATCAACTGATAAGTAAACAACTGATATGGTATATCAGGACAGGGAAAAAATCTACTCCTGTGTAGAATATTTATTCAACCATAAAAAGAAATGAAATATTGCTTCCTGAATGAATTTGAAAATATAATAAGAGGGGGGGAAGGACACCAAGAACCAAATGTATAATTCCATTTATATGAACTGTCCCAATAGGCAAATCTATACAGATGGGCAATAGATTGGTGTTTGCCTACGGCTGGGGTAGAGTTGGGAGAGGTTGGAGGGAATAGGGAATGACTGCAAAGAAACCCAGGTTTTCTTTTTTCGCAGTGATATAGATGTTCTAAAATATCGTGATGGTTGAGCAACTATGAATATTCTAAACGTCACTAAATTGATTTTTTTATTTTTTGTTGCTGGGGATTGCACCCAAGGACTCAACATGCTAAGCATATACTCTATCACTGAGCTACACCCAGCCTGAATTGTACATTTTAATTTGGGGGGAGGGGTCCCAGGGATTAAATCCAGGGCCTTGCACATGCTGGGCAAGTGCTCTATGACAGAGCTATAATCCTATCCCATGTTTTATTTTATTTTGAGACTGGGTCTTGCTAAGTTGCCCAGGCTGGCCTTGAACTTTTAACCCTCCTGCTTCAGCCTCTAGAGCAGCTGAGATTACATGAGCCCACCACTATGCCCAGCTGAATTGTACATTTTAAATGGGTGAAAGGTATGGTTTGTGAAATATGTCTCAATAATGCTGTTATTATTTTTTTTTAAAGTATGAGCTAGTCACCTGGTCCAGTTATTGGGGCTGCCAGTACACATCAAAATCTTAGATTCCTTGCCAGGTGTGCACATGCCTGTAATCCGAGCAACTTGGGAGGCTGAGTCAGGAAGATCCCAAATTCAAAGCCAGCCTTAGCAACTTAGCAAGGCCCTAAGCAACTTAGTGAGACCCTGTCTCAGAATAAAACATAAAAAGGACTGGGGATGTGATTCAGTGGTTTAGCATCTCTGGGTTCAATCCCTGGTACCAAAAAAAAAAGAAAGAAAGAAAAGGAAAAGAGAGAAAAAAGAATCTTAGACTCCTCAGTAGGCCTGGTCTCACCCCCTTCTCTGCATTTCAGCAGGACATGCTGTATGAAGTTAGAGAATCACTGTAATTCAATGCCTTAGAACACTCAGCCATTCAAAGCCTTGTGGCCCCAGGCTTCCTGAAACAAGTAAAAAGGAAGGTTTGTAATTAACTCTGAGAGAGTGGTGGCCTCTGGGGAATGGGGCTCCCCTTCTTGAAGTCCTTTATTTATAGCTTCATCTGGATTTCTAAGTGTCAGAAAATTTTGACATCAGAAAGGGGAAGAAGCTGTGGGGGAAGGAAGATGACTGCTCCCCTCCCTTACAGGTTCAGCTTGCAGCTACTGCAGTGGGGTGCTCTGGAGGAAATGAGCTGTTTGTTTGAGTGTGTGTCTACAACAAAAGCATTTGCCAATCACTTGTGGTTTTTTTTAAGAACCAGGGAGCCCTGTGTGAACCATTTCTGGAGATCACTTATGTTCACCTTGCTTATCAGTAGATAAAGGGGCCTAGTCAGCACTTACAACATCTGAGACCAACAGTTGGCACTGAGACAGCTTTTGATTCTCTGGGGTTGGTTTATACACAAGCTTGCTGTTCCTTCCCTGACTTCTGGCCTTTGGGCTGTTTTTCTATCTGCATCTCCATGTACAAACAAGCTTTACCCTGCTTCATGCTATATAAAACCTTTTCTGGAGCGGGGCATCATGGTGCATGCCTTTAATCCCAGCAACTAGAAAGGCAGGAGGATCACAAGTTCAAGGCTGGCTTGGACAACCTAAAATAAAGAATGAAAATAAATCAAGATAAAACAAATTAAACAAATCAAAAAATAAAGGAAAATGCTGTGGCACTGTGGTGCATACATGTCTGCAATCCCAGCAACTTGGGAGGCTGAGGCAAAATGATCACAAGTTCAAAGCCAACCTGAGCAACTCAGCAAGGCCCTAAGCAACTTAGGGAGATCGTGTCTCAAAATAAAAAATAAAAAGGGCTAGGTGGTGAATCACCTCTGAGTTCAATCTTTGGCACAAAAATGAGTAAATAAAATAAATCAAAATAACAAAAATGGCTGGGGATGTAGTTCAGTGGTAGAGCACTTGCCTAGCATGCCTGAGATCCTGGGTTCGATCCCCAGAATACACACCATAAAAAGGTTTCTGGGGTGGCCCTACCAGCTGAAATGATGCTTTAGTTTGGTGGACTTCATGGATCCACGTGTTAAATGTTGTTGGAAGACTTTCCTTCTACCTTAGGTTCACAGGCCTGGGTATTCACAAGACTCACTGGAAAGTTTCTGGCTTGGAACTGATGCAGATCCTGGGAATCTGCGTTCTTTTTTCTTCTTTTTAAGAGAGAGGGACAGTGAGAGAGAGAAAGAGAATCAATTTTATTTAGTTTTTTTTTATTACATGAATGTGGAGTTACAGTTGAGGGGGAAACCTTGTCAAACGATCAAGAACAAATGTATATATACTTAGTTATCCAAGGATAATGCCATGTCGTGGCTGCCCTGCTTAGGTTCCCCATATTTCTGTTTCCCCCAGAAAACCCCCTGAGTTAAATGGATATCTCGTGGAAGTCAGAGATCTCCTTCTGAGATGATTCCCCCATATTCCCACCCTCCAGTCTCCTAGATATTCTTATTTAGTTTTTCATGTGATTTTCATTGCTCCAACACTTTGTTGTGGATGTGGTGCTGGGGTTCGAACTCACACCCTTGCGCATGCCAGGCAAGCGCTGTAACCACCAAGTCACTGCTGCAGCCCAGGAATCTGCATTCTTAACAAGCATGTGACCTAGATGCAAGAGAGACAGATCCACCCTCTAAAGTGTCTTTTCTCCTTCTGGTACTTCCTCATCTTTTTCTTCCCTTCAAATACAGAGAACTCAGAAGAAAAACCCTACAATTCCTCCCAGCGCTCCAAAGATGAAAGGGTACTACTCATAAGGCTTCCTGATGTTGGAATACGTCTGGCTATTATATTTAATCAGTTGGAAGAGTTCCACCTTGATTCATGTGAAATGCTTGTTCTTCTACCTTGGTGACAAACAGGGCAGGGCACATCTTCCAAGCACTTCACCGTAACCCTCAGAAAACAAATTAATGGGAGCTTAATTAGCAGGTAATTGCCCAGTTGCTTGCAGATGGAATTCTTCAGACAGTAATTGTGGTTGTTGATGTTTTCCTCTTGGGCAGGGGCCTGTGAGTTTCCAGCCATGGCTTCTCTGTCTTCTGGAAGAGGACAGGGCAGTTACTGTCCAGAAACCCAAGGGACCTAGGTCTGCACCCTCTTCCCTTGGTTTGTATGTCAGACCATACAGGAAAAGTGTACCGGTTATAACCAGACTAGGACAAGGGACCCATACCATCAATATCCTAAGTCACAGCAACTCCTCCAGGAGAACTGAGCAATCGGCCTACGGGTGGATAGGATGACTTTGCTTCCACCTGGGCAGGGATGGGTTTGTGGATGCCACACAGTCACATCTTATTCTCAGCTATCAGGCATTCCCAGCAAAACCTCCAATTCCTTCATGCTGGGCACTTTATAGAGGACACCCTGGCCCACTCTGTGTCACTGTCGCATAACATGGCTGTGTTCTTCTCAGTCTTTGAGGATTTCTAGGATTGCTTCCAATCCTGAAAATCTTAGATTCTACCATCTTAAAAACAAAAAACAAAAACAAAAACCCAAACTGGATCTTTCAGCTTACAACAATCTCTTATCCTTTGCCTCCAAGCTTGTCTAGAGAGAAAAGCCTGGCTTCATAACCTCTCATTCTGAGACCCAAACACCCTTATCCCAGGCCTATGGCTGTTCTAGCCTTGCCAGGGAGATTAGGGGTAACATTGTGCCGGGAATCATGCTAAATGCTTCATGAAAAAATAAATCCCATTTTACAGAATAGAACACTGAGGCTCAGAGAAGTCAAGTCACATGTCTCAAAGCATGTGGTCCTTAATGGTAGATCTAGGACATGAATCCAGGTCTCTCTCTAGCCTAAACCTCTACTACCAAAATATCCCACCCAAGCTTCCAAAGAGCCAGATACTAGGCCAGAACAGAGAAGTGGGAGCAGCTTCAGCAAACTAAGCCCAAGCAAAGAAATGCCCCCATTTGCCTGGCACAGTGGTGCATATCTGTAATCTTGGAAGACTCAGGAGGCTGAGGCAGGAGGATGCAAGTTCAAGGTAACGCTCAGCATCTTAGAGAGACCCTGTCTCAAAATAAAAACTAAAAAGAACTGGGGATGTAGCTCAGTGGTAGAGCATACCTGGATCCAATCTCTACTACTGCAAAAAAAGAAAAGAAAAAGAAATGCCCCCATTTTTCTCTGCCCAATCGATCAGATTTGAATTACCTTAAAACTCACCAGCAAGGGGCTGGAGCAGAGGCTCAGCAGTTGGAGTGCTTGCTTGGCTTGTGTGAAGACCTGGGTTCAAACCACAGCACCACATATACAACTAAGTGTCAGAAAAACAAGACCCAGATGAAAAAAATAAAGTTGATTTTCTCTCTCCCTCTATCCGCCTCTCTCTCTCTCTCAAAAAACAAAACAAAACAAAAAAAAACCAACTTCACCAGATAGCCTTCAGGGCTCACAAGTGAGTTACAAACTCGTTCCAGAGATTGGTAAATGAGTGACAGAATTTGAAGGAAGAATGTGTTCAGGGTCATAAAGCTGATGGAAGCAGGGGGAAAAGCACAAACCTCAAAATACTTGTGACGTCTGGAGCTAAATGGCTATAAAAGATGATGCAGGGCCTAGGCCTGGCAGCCACAGACTAAGCCCCAGTCACAGCTCTGTGGCCTCATAGTCCTGCTGCTGGAAATGAAGAACAACCTGTCCTACACTTCTGGGAGCAGAGCTGAGGATTTTTACCAAGTACTGCTGAATAGAGTTGGCTTTCTCCCCCTGCACCCCGAAAACCTTCCTCAGCCCCACTGCCCTGCCTGCCACCCCTCCTCACAGAGGACCTTGCAGTTCCTAGACTACACTTGCCCCTTCTTCCCCTGCCACCCTGTAGCCCAGTGGAAAGGCACCTTCTGAGGCATGAGCGCTTTGCAAACTGTTTGGAAGTGAGGTGTCCAGAACACAGACTTCGGAGTCAACAGAGCTGAATGCTAGCTCTGTTTCTTGGGCAAGCCATTTAACCTCTCAATGCCTCAGGTTTGGTTTTGTTTTTTATTTTTTTGTTTTTGTTTCCTTTTTCGTTTGTTGTTTTTTTACTTTTTAATTTTTCTTTTTTCTTTAATTTTTGTTTTTGTTTCAAGAAGAGACAGGAACAGTGAGAGAGAGTCAATTTCATTTAGTTTTTTAATGTGGCTTTCGTTGTTCCTACACTTAGTTGCGTTCATGGTGCTGGGGTTTGAACCCGAGTCCTCACACATGCCAGGCAAATGTTGTATAACTGCTGAGCCACTGCTCCAGCCCAATGCCTCAGTTTTGTTTTGTTTTGTTTTTAAAGCGAGTGGGACAGTGAGAGATAGAGTCTTATACTAAGACATAGCATTCCTCTAGGAGAGAAACAATTTTATTTAGTTTTTCATGTGCTCTTCACTGCTCTGAAACATCATTGTGGACATGGTGCTGGGGTTCGAACTCGTGTGCTCGCGCATGCCAGGCAAGCGCTATAACCACTGAGCAACCGCTCCAGCCCAATGCCTCAGTTTTAAATGAGAAAATATATATAGCATACTTAGCACAGTTCCTGGCTCATAGGATTAGCTAATAAATTTATTTTTCTTCAACTTCAAGTGCTAGGTTCCCAAGCTCCACCTCAATATCCTGGTTTCCTTAATGCCGCATCAAGTCAGAGAATCTCATAGCTAGAAGAAGCCCTAGAAGTCACCTAATATAATTACTTTTCTCTATGTAATTTTTGCATATCTACATCTGTAAGAATGAGATAACGTATCAGTAAAGTACTGAATGTGTGTCTGGACTATAGTAAGTGCTTCATGCTAGTGTTTGTGTTGTTATTTTTTTTTTTTTATCTCCAGAGGTATTTATTGAGCCATCCATCTGTCCAATAGCTGCTTATTGAGTGTCCTGGTTGCTGGGAATTGTACACTTATATAAGAAATGGCATTCCTGCAGGAGAGAAACATACCATCAAATCAAATAAATAAATAAGGCAGAAAACAACAATGAGAGAACATTTGACAGCCTGTGAGACTGTTTATTTTCATACCTGAAGGAAAGAGATTCTCTCCCATCTTAATGATGAGTCAGAATGCATATATTCAAATAGTGAGGGTATGTGCTTTTCCCGAGGAACTCATCACTCAAAAGACCTTTAGATTATTTTTAATAGCTACAAGGTGGGAGATCCTGAATTTTTTTTTTTTTTTTTTGTATTGAGTATTGAACCCTGGAGCCTCCCACTAAGCCATATCCCCACCACATTTTATTTTATTTTATTATTTTATTTTATTTTTGAGACAGGGACTCACTGAGTTGCTTAGGGCCTTGCTAAATTGAATTTAAAATCCTCCCGTCTCAGCCTCCAGAGCCCCAGGGATTACAGGCATACACCACTGCATCCAGCAAATCTTGAACTTTTTAAGGTTGGTGCAGGAGGTCTGGGTGGGAAATGCCATCTCCAGCTGAGCCATTCCAGAATGAGGAATGACAGTAGAACAAGGACACCAAGACTTGGGAGACAACTCTGAAGCTCCAAAGAAGAGCTGAGTCAGATGCAGGCCCCCACCACGGCCCTCCCTATCTTCCTGCTCCTCACCTCCCCCACCCTTCCTCCCACCCTGACGTGCACAGAGTCCTTTGGGAAGGGACCAGATAGCTTTAACACAGGAATGCGGCCCACTGCCGTCATGGGCGCTTGAATCAAGTGCTTGTCTCTCAACTAAGAAGAGCTGTGTAGAGACTCACCTCCCATTGCTCACATTGTGATGGCTCAGCTGTTTTCTACCTTAAAATCATTCTCAAACATCCATCGAGATCTGTTATGTGCCAGGAATTATGCTGGCTCCTGTCAGGGACACAAAAGCATCACACCCTGCCTCTGACATTGACCCTGTGGATTTTACTGTGAACAGCAAAATCTTTTTTTTTTTTAAATTTTTATTTTTTAAAGAGAGAGGGACAGTGAGAGAGACAGAGAAAGAAATAACTTTATTTAGTTTTTCACATGGCCTTAGTTGCTCCAACACTTAGTTGTGTACGCGGTGCTGGGGTTTGAACCCGGGTCCTCATGCTTGTCAGGCAAACACCGAAACCACTGAGCCACGGCTCCAGCCCCAGCAAAATCTTTAAAGGGCCATTCTGCACAATGGAAACAGACATCATGGAAGACATTCACGCTGATAATTGGTACTAAAAGGCAGAGGGTTAAGAGTGCACTGCCAGAGTGGTCAGGGAAGGCTTTGGAGGTGGAGGCCTCTAAGCAGAGTCTTGAGAGATGGGAAAGATGTGGGATGCTGAAAAGGAGGAAATATTAGGAGGAGAGGACAGTGTCAGAAAGGCAAACCTGGGATCAAGATTGGTCTCTGGTTCACTTTTTATTTTTATTTCATCTGGCCACTCCTTGCAGTATCCTGGAAAGGACCTAAACTTGGTCTTCAAGCAAAGTTTTTCTCCTCCAAAATTTTGTGTCCTAATGTATCTGTATTAAGATTCTTTTGGGGGCTGGAGTGGTGGTTGAGTTGTTACGGTGCTTGCTTGGCATGTGCAAGAACGCAGGTGCAAACCCCAACACCATGTACACAACTAAGGGAGCAATGAAAACCAGATGAAAAACTAAATAAAATTGATTCTCTCTCTCTCTCTCTCTCTCTCTCACACACACACACACACATACACACACACACTGTCCCTCTCTTAAAAAAAAAAAAGAATTCTTTTGATTGCAAGTGACAGAGATTCCACTCAAGCTAACTGAAGCAGAAAGTACTTTTCTTGTCTGTTATAAGTGGGAAATCCAATATGGAGTTACATTGGTTCAAAAAGCACTGCAGCACAACTGGTCTAGGGGCACTTAGAATATTGCAGGGTTTTCTTTTCCCTCCCTTCTTCTGTTCTACTGAGACCCACTGTACAAGCTGGTTCTCATTGTGAGGCCAGGAAGAACTGTGTCAACCCTACACTCATACTCTGGGAGCTTACTCTTTCCAGTGGAAAGAGAAGCTTCCCTATGGTCTCTCTCAGGATCTCTGACCCCTCCTCCCCCCCCCCAAACCCATCTTCCTCTCTCTCTCCCCCTCCCCTTATCAGGATCTCTGATAACTGATTAGAGTCCCAATACCTGCCTGGTATTGTGGGGTAGAACCAGAAGACCAAAGGGACAAACTCAGGCTGATCTGGGGAAGAAGCAAGACTGTGTCTAAACCCTGTTACAGAATTCCCAGATCCCTGCATCCTCCCAACTCCATTGACCAGACTCTTCTCTCTCTTCTTCAGGAGAGCCTGTGAACCAACAAGAGCTACCATGGCCAGGGCCCTTCAGAAGGGTAAGCTCCTGGTGAAGCATCCAAGGAGATGCCCACCTTAGGAAAGGGATCAGATCAGAAGAGCAGGTTAGGCAGGTGCATCCTCATGCCCTGTCAAATTCATTAAATGGATTTATTGTTGAGCAGTGAGCAGAGCAGAGTTCCTGCTGCAGGTCAGAACTCACTTAAAAGAGGCTGACTTCTAGACTATACATGTCACAATCAAGGACAAGAGTTCACAGCTTAGGGCTGCCCTGGTCTCAATATTGACTATGGACCGAAGGCAATTCCCACCCTACTCATCCATGTGCGGTGTGTGCGTGTGCGTGTGCGTGTGTGTGTGTATGTGTGTGTCGTGGATTCAATTCCCAGGACCTCCTGCATACTAAGCAAGTGCCTTACTACTGAGCTCATCCCCAGCGCTCATTCTTTGCTTTGAGTTCTCAACAGGCAGGAAGCATTGGATCCTCCAGCCTCAGGGCAGCTTCCAATCACTCCAGATCAGAATCACAGTCAAAAGAGGAGAAGCTTAGGGCAGCTGTGTCTTACAGAACTTTGCATGATAATGGAAATGTTTTGTTATCTGCAAGGTCCATCATAGTAGCCACTAGTCACACATGCTATTGAACACTTGAAATGTGTCTAGTGCAACTAAGGCACTGAATTTCTCATTTTATTTAACTGAAACTAATGTAAGACCTCAATAGCCACATGCAGGTAGTGGCTATGTATCAGACAAGAAGCCTCAGTGAACACCATGCCTCCATCTACTTGCAGGTCTTGGAAGGGAAAAAGGCAGGGTAACTTGGAACGGAACATCCTAATCAGTGGTCCACGTCAGGAAAGACAGATGGCGTTGAATGGGAAACGGGGAAGACCCCTTGTGTCAACCTCCTTCCTACACACAGACATCAGCTGCCTGAAATCTGGCACCAATCACCCAGCTCTGCAGAGCCTGTAAAAAAGGACTTAACAAAAAGTCATCTGAGGCTACCAGGTGGCCCCAAAGCCACAGTCCAGTGAGGAAGGAAATAACTTCCACACCTTCCAACAGCCCCCAAGGGAGCAGCTCCCCCATGATTTTGGAGACCCATACTCTTCCTCTACTATGGAAAGTACTCATGCTGTGCCCACAGATCCATTCAAGGGCAGGTCCCTGCAGGATGTCAGTTTCACATGTGTCAACTTAGTGCTTCCCAGATCATCAGAGGAAAAGTAGAACTCAAATAATTTCCTGTCCAAGAACAAGCTGTCATCTCACACAGTGGGAAACCATCCAAGTCAGATTGCAGGAATGATGCTAGGCTCTGCCCACAGCCTCCAGCCTAGAAAGGGATCTGCTCTGTCAGGACAGTCAGGGACAAGGCAGATGGGTCCTGATAACCTAAGAGACCTAAACTGGCCCTGAAAATCAATACCAAGGCACAGGCCCAAGAATTTTTAAAAGAGAAAAGAATGAAAGTGAGCTTGTGGGAAAGAGAGTAGGGCAATTATTCCCATTAAATTCCAATCCTAGCTACTCACAGACACCAAAAGCCAGACCAGGGCCCTGGGTTGGAATGGGCATGACTGGGAGAATCCAGCAGTGGGAAATGCTGCAGAGGCCCATGGATCACAAAGAGCACTATGTCCCAAGCTGATGCAGACTTGATCTTTTCCGTGTACCTTCCATGCTAACCCAGGATTCCTGTCTCATGCCTCCTTCAGCTTATGGGGTCAACCATCCCCAGAGGAGAGACCCTGACTGGCTCCCCCACTGCCAGGAAGGTAAAGGCAGGAGTTCATGCCTGGCTTGCCCTGGCCCAGAAAGGACTTATACAAGTTTTGGGGCTTCTCTGACCATCATGTCCACTTCTATTTGAAGCATCCTTTTTAAAAAGTAAGCTTGCATGGGGCTGGAGCAGTGGCTCAGGGGTTATGGCACTTGCCTGGCATGCGTGAGGATGCGAGTTTGAACCCCAGCATCATGTACACAATGAAGTGTCAGAGCAATAAAAGCCACAAAAAAAAAAAAACTAAATACAAATTGATTCTTTCTCTCTCTCTCACTGTCCCTCTCTCTTTAAAGAAAAAAAGAAGTAAGTTTGCACAACCATAGGCATTGCAGCATTATTCACAATAGCCAAGAGGTGGAAATGACATGAGTATTCACAGAGGGTTGCATGAATAAAGAAAATATGGCATAGACATACAGTGGAATGTTATTCCTATGAAAAGGAAGAAAATCCTGCCAGTGCTATAGCAAGGATGAACCTTGGGGACATTATGTAAGTGAAATAAACCCAGCCAAAGACACAAATAACTGTCTGATCCCATCCATTTGAGGTATCTAGAGTCAAAGTCACAGAAACAGAAAGTGGAATGGTGTTTCCAAGGAGCTAGGGAGGAGTGGAAATTGGGAGCTAGCAGTTAATGGGTACAGAGTTTCAGCCTCACAAGATGAAAAATTTTGGAGATCCGTTGTACAACAATGTGAACAGAGCTAAACTACTGAGTTGTCCACTTCGAAATGACTGAGGTGGTAAATTTCATGTTATGTCTTATCAGCATTTAATTTTTCTTTTCAGTACTGAGGATTGAACTCAGCACCTTACTCATACTAGGCAAGCACTCTGCCACTGAGCTATATTCCTGACCCTTTTCTTTTTATATTTTAAAACAAGGTCTCACTAAGTTGCCCAGGCTGGCCTTGAACTTGTGATCCTCCTTTCTCAGTAGTTAGGATTGATTACATGTGTGCACTTCTGTGCTCGGCTGAGTCCAATTTCAAGAGTCTGCTGGAATAGTAAATGCCCGCCCCTGACTTCTATCAGCTGCACCTCTACATTTATATCATAATAGTTGAGAACACGCAATTCAATCCATCTTATTTTACAATAGGTTGATTTGAGAAGTTGAAAGTCACCGCACTGTGTCCTTGTGGTCCACTGAGCTCACATTTCCCTCTGTATGGATGTGCCCTTTTATTAGGTGTAGGGAATACCTGCTTATAAAAGGTGTTCAGTGAGTATGAAGGGCTACTAATCTCTCACACTTAAACTACTGTTTAATTTCCACCGATTCCTCATGATTAAAACAACAATAAATCCCAGCAACTAGGTAGGCTGAGGCAGGAGGATCACAAGTTCAAAACCAGCCTCAGCAACTTACAAGACCCTTTCTCAAAATTTAAAAAAATAATAATAATAATAAAGGGGCTGGGGATGTGGCTCACTGGTTAAGTGCTGCTGGGTTCAATCCCTGGAACCAAAAAAGAAACCAACAACAACAAAAATCAGGGCAGAGATCATGGGCAATACTATGCTGAACATCCCAAATAAGGCAAACTGTTGCCAATGTGGGAAGGTCCCCTGTGATTCACCCAAATAAAGCCTTCTCACCTCTCTGGCCTCTATAATTAGCAGTTCTCTCCTTTACTATTAATCAAAGTGTACAACAAATATCTCTGGGAGGGCCAGTACTTTAAGTGGTGGGCACCTTGGTACAGCCCATTTTATCAGATCTCTGTCTTCCTGTGTGTCAGGAAGGGCGAGCCTGCTCTGATAAGCACAGGAGCACCAGGCAGGTGGGGCCACTGTAGTGGCCAGAAAGTGCAGGCAGCTCTTGCTGATTCCCCAGCCTGGAGGACCAGCCCTGGATGGGGAAGGGAGGGGAGTGGGTGGCAGCTGGGCTGTCCTCACTTTACAGTCTCCACTCACAGTGACAAAAGCCACTCTCCAAGGCCCGCCAAGGCTGATTCAGGTAACAGTGGAGCCTGAAATGCCACTGTAGCTCCAGGTCTTCCGAGGGTGGCAACATCCACCTCCCAAACGCAGCCTGCAGGCCTCCACCTGCCCAGAGCAGGTAAGGCGGTGGAAAGAAAATCAGGGAAGAAGGTCCTGGGGTGGGGGAGGAGAATTCCAGGGAATCTGAGTGGGCTTCAGGGAAAAAGACTTGAGCAGTAAGCCCCCTTCTGCCTCAAAATGCAGGCACTGGCCTACGCTGAGGAATGTTCTTTCCACCCCTCATTTTTCTGCCAGAGCTCCTAACATTGTGAATTCTCTGCTTTGGGTCTGTCTCTGCCAGATGACTGCAGCCTTCCTGCAGGCAGGATTGACCTCCCTGGTCTCCCTCATCTCCAGCACAGGGTGTGGCAGGGTATGTGTATCTGGCTACGTTTGCTGACTAAATGAAGCAACAGGCAAATACCTGAGTGATACACTCTTTGGTTTGCAAATGCCCTTGTCTTCAGCTGGTCTGTGATTCTTCTGTGTCCTTCCACATCCAGCCAGCAACAGCTCATTACACATGGACAGAGTCCAGGTGAAATGCTAAGAACTGAGGGAAAGGGCATCTCTTCAGCCGTAGCAAGGATTTTTGGGTTGGTTTAGGGCACTAGGACAATCCAGTGCCCATTCATGATAAGACCTATCAGCCAGCCTGAGGGTGCTAAAAGTGAAGGAGGAAGAGAGATCCAGGTGGCAGCAAAAGCTCTTAGCGTCCATTTAACAATATTTACAACAGTGATGGGCATTCTCACATCTGTAGAGAATACCCTGTACAAGTTTTTCACTGCAGCTTTGTTTGAAATAGAAAAATATGGGAAACAACCTCAATGTCCTATCCATTGAGAAATGGTTAAATAAGCCAAGCTACCGCCATTCTCTGTGAGCATAAAATGGTGAGGAAACCTTTCACGTGCTGCTTGGACATTCTCCAAGACATATTGTTAAGTGAGGAAAGTAAGGCACAGAGGAGCTAATAAAGCACATACCATTTGTAGAAGGAATGAAGAAGAACAGAATAGACATATATATTTACCTGTATATGTAAAAACATCTTCTGATAGAATTATAAAATCTGGGGGTGGAGCAAGTGGCTTGGCTGTTACAGCGCTTGCCAGGCATGCGCGAGTACACGGATTCGATTCGAACCCCAGCACCCACGTACACAACTAAGTGTCAGAGCAACGAAGGCCATGTGAAAATCTCAATAAAAACCGATTCTCTCTCTCTCTCTCTCTCTCACTGTCCTTCTCTCTTTTAAAAAGAAAGAAAGAAATATAAAATCTGGTAACACTGGTAGTAGGGAGGGAGCTGGTGACCTGGGGACAGGTGGGAGGGAAACTTACTATTCTGCCTTTTGATTTTTCAATCATGTGACTGTGTTACTTATTTTAAAATGTAAATAAAATTGAAAAGAAATAAATAACAAATGCCTCATTTATGCCAACTTTTTTTTTTTAGTACCAAGGATTAAATCCAGTACTGCTTTCCATTGAGCCCCAGTCCCAGCCCCCCCCCCATTTTTTAAGAGAGAGGGACAGTGAGAGAGAGGGAGAGAGAAAAAAGAGAATTTTATTTAGTTTTTCATGTGGCCTTTGCTTCTCTGAAACTTCGTTGTGTGCATGGTGCTGGGGTTCAAACTTGAGTACTCGCACATGCCAGGCAAGCGCTGTGACTGCTGAGCCACTGCTCCAGCCCCCAGTCCCAGCCTTTTTTAATATTTTGAGACTGGATCTCACTAAGTTGCTTAGGGCCTCGCTAACTTCCTGAAAAACTAAATAAAGTTGTTTCTCTCTTTCTCTGTCTCTCTCACTGTCCCTCTCTCTTTATTAAAAAAGCAAAAACAAAAACAAACAAACAAAAAAACACAAAACCTGAGTCAAAACCGTGCAACGGAGTTTGGCTCTGGCTCCACCACTTCCTTCTGCTGCCTTGGAAAAGTCACTAGAGTTCTAGGACCCTCTGATTTTTTTTTTTTTTTAGAGAGAAATAACTTAGTTAGTTTTTTTTTTCATATGGCCTTCTTTGCTCCAACACTTAGTTGTGTATGTGGTGCTGGGGTTTGAACCCGGGTCTTCGTGCTCGCCAGGCAAGCACCGAAATCGCTCCAGCCCCAACCCTCTGATTCTTAACACGCTGTAGTAAGAGCCACCCTCCCTGGCTGTTGTAAAGGTTCTGTGGGTGCAGCTGGGTGCCAGCACATACTAAGGGCTTAGTGAACTGTGTCCGTTGTTGCTACCAAGAGCACAGCTGCTTTCGGGGTCATTGTCAAAATTCCTGATGATGAAATTACTTCGGACCTGCAAAAAAATCCACATAGGAGACACCAGCAGAGAAAAAGAGAAGAGAAAGTCATGATGGGGGTGCCGGTTGTGCCAGGCACACACTGAGCCTTCCCAGAAGTAATTGAAATGCTAGTCTCCAAAATACCTAAGAGAAGGGGCCAGAGGAAGGACCTACCAGTGGGGATGAGGGTGAGGGGACAAGTCAGATAGGGGAGACAAGGCAGGGACCTCAAGGGTAAAGGACACCCAGGCCCTGAGTGCCACTGTGCCCTCTCCCTGCCCAGCCTCTGGGCATGGCTGCCAGCTGGAGAGATGCCTGGTGGGGGTTGTGAAGACCATAAACATCACAGCCAGTGGAGCTGGAGTCACCCAACCCACAATAATACGCCTTTCTGCCCTGGTGGAGAGAGAGGGCATTGTGTGTGCCTGCTGTGTCCTGCGACCTGGGCACAGTTGCCTTTCAGAAAGACCTGATTGTCTTGGACAACCTCCATGGCCTGGGGTTGCCGCCCTGCACGTCACAACAAACTCAGAGCAGGCAAAGGGACAGCCCCTCTCTAGGGACAGGGCCCCTATGAGACTCCCACTTTAGAGATCCCAAGGAATCAGGGTAGAAAAGGGAAGCAGGCTGAGGTGGGAGCTCTTGAACAAACTGGGTAATTCCGAGCTGTGCAAGGATTTTTGTTTTTGTTTTGTTTTGTTTTTTGCTTACTTGTTGTGCTTGCTAGGGGTTGAACCCAGGGCTTGCGGGGCAAGCGCTTAACCACTGAGCTACTTCCCCAGCCCCGTGGAAAAATCTTTTTCTTTTCTTTTCTTTCTTTTTGTTCTTTTTTTTTCTTTTTTCTTTCGTTTTTTTTTAAGAGAGAGGGACAGTGAGAGAGGGAGAGAGAGAAAGAGAGAATCAATTTTATTTAGTTTTTCCTGTAGCTTTCATTGCTCCAACTCTTCATTATATATGTGGTGCTGGGGTTGGAACTCCTATCCTCCCGCATGCCAGACAAGCATAACCACTGAGCCAGTACTCCAGCCCCAACATGGAAAAATCTTGAAGGTATGCATGGGCTAGAACCCCACAAAACCCACCACCAGAACATGTGTCTGGAAAGTCTAGGATTAAGAACAGGGGTGTGGAATTAGAGAGCCTGTGTTCAGTTTTTTTGCTGGGATAGTTACTAGCATAGTGATTTAATACAACATTACAAATAAGGCACCATTTCCCTTTACCCATAGATAGAGAGGTTTGTGAGGATTAAATGAATTTATGTCTGGTCCCTATGTACATATATTGTTCCAAATGAGATTAGAAAAGCAAAACCTTTGGTAGTGAGTGGTACAACAGTACTTGTTCAATACAGTTAGCTTGTGCTGCATCTCTGATTTCTGTCTAAGAAGCCAGTTTTAGGGAGCTAGTCAAGGGCCTCTTCTTTAGAAGCATCCTTTCTCCAGCTGAGAAAGGGGTTTGGTGAAGTGGATAGAACAACTCCAGGCAATGGTCCTGCTCCTTTTCCTCCTCCCTGCCGGGCCCCAGCCAGCCCCTCTGTATCCTCCAAGTTGCTGCTGGGAGCCAGCTGTCTAATGCAGACAAGAAGGACCTCGTTTGCCTGCCCCTGCTTTGCCTCCCAATGAATTCACATCCTGTGTTCTGCCTGAGCCTTCGCCAGGCCCAGTTCTGGGGAGATAATCTTTCCTCTACCTCATGTCCAGGCGTCTGAAAGAGCCAACACCCTTACCCCAATCAGCAACCAAATGAGCTTCCAAAAGCTCCAGGCAGCCAGGCACAGCCCTCCCCTGCCCACGGCTCAGGACCCTGCAGGAATGGGGAGAGAACGTGCCTCCTGGGCCCATGCCCAGTTCTGAGTGAGGCTGGGGTGAGGCCTCTCCTTATCCCTCCCCCACAGACACACAGGGCTTTATAGTCAGATTATGCCATGGAAACTATGCACACGGCCTGGCCTGTTCACATGGCCTCGGAAGAAAAAATAACAGAGCCTTCTGTCTCTGCCAAGACCCACAGTCCTAGCAGGCCTGAACTCCCAAAGCAGGCTCCTGTGTGAAACAGGTCCCTATAAAAATCTCAGGAGGACTTTGGGGGTGCCCTCAAATCACCCCCCTCCCCCAGCCTGTAGCCATTTGCCTCCCTCTCCTCAGAGACCCAGAGGGTTCTGCTGCCAGGAGCATGCTTCCTTATAAGGCAGTTTCCTTCTGAGAACAAGTCTCACTTCCCTTTCCACTATCTTGGTCCTGGGAGCCCCACACTAATCCTTTTCCAGCCATGCCCCTCCCCATGGGATAAAGTCAGCAGAACTGAGAGGATGGGTCCAGCAACTCCCCCCACCCCGCAACTGCCTTTAGACCTGTCCAATATGGTAGCTGTTAGCCATAGGTGGCCACTGTAATTTATTTTATCTTATTTTATATTTTGAAGCAGTGGAGAGTGAATCCACGGGTGCTCTGCCACTGAGCAATACCCCCAGTTTTTGTTTTATTTTGAAATAGGGTCTCACTAAGTTGCCCAGGCTGGCTTTAAACTGTGATCCTACTACTTCAGCTTCCCAAGTGACTGGAATTAGAGGCATGTGCCATTTAAATTTCAATGTTATGGGTTTGGTTTTTTTGGGGGTTTTTTTGTTTTTTTGTTTTTGCTTTGTTTTGCTTTTGTTTTTGAGTGCTGAGGATTAAATCCTTAATTAAAATTTTAAAATTAAAAGTGCAGTTCTTCATATGTCCTAGCCACATTTCAATTTCTCAACTGCCACCTGAAGTGAGTGACTACTGTATTAGATTGGGCACACACAGAACATTCTAACAACTCAGAATGTTCTTTTAGATAGTGCTGCTCTGGACCAAGATTTGTAATTCTCTGGTCAAAAGGACTCTAGTCTAGGTGGGGCTATGATAACGTCTTCTTTGGGTCTAACCTCCCAAGAGCAAATCCTCCCATGCATGTGTACCACCCTAGCTCTGAGAGTGACCAAGAGGCAGCCTGTGGATGGAGCTGGAACTTGTGAGTTAAGGAGTCCTTCACAGGCCTGTCACGGTTCAGGACATGTGGGGAGAGGGATGACAGCCATGTGGAACTCCAAGGACCCTAAAAATTCCAACTTCAAACCTGCCCTTCCAGATCATCATGAAAGAATACTTTTCAATGTGGGAAGAGAACATATTTTATATAACTATTAAACTTTCAAATTTTTAAATAATGTATTGAGATATAACTTAATACTATCCAGTTCACCCATTTGTGTGTATAATTAGATGTGTTTGGTTATGTGTATAATTGGATGCTGTTTAGAATAAGCACAGAGTTGGGTGACCATCACCATAATCAATTCAAGAACGTTTTCATCACCTGAAGAAGAGCCCTCATATCTTTAGTTACCCCCTAACTGTTCAACATTAGTATTTAGGCAAATGACAGGTGGTCTCCCTTAGCCTGTGTGAAGGTAAGCCTGTCTCCCCCTTATATCTCTGTTCAGCCATATGATACCAGTGTATCCCCAACCCACCTGCACCTGGTGAGATGCCACCACCCAGCGGTCACTCCCTAAAGAGAGATCTCCAGTGATCCTGGGTGGAATGAGGAGGGGTCTAGAAATCCTAGGCCCATGAGGATATTGAGCCTGGAGAAGCCTGAGAACAAGGTGGGTAGAATAACAGCTCAAAGAGATTGTTATATAATATAGGGACTAGAAGGAGCATGGGACCAAAGTTCTAGAAACTGAACTGTCCCTAAGAGGAGTGTGGCAATGGCATGGAAGGGTGGGTGGGTGATGAGCTCTCTATTTCAGAACATAAGCATTCAGGGCATGAGGACATCTGTCTGGATGTCATGGTGTGGCCCTTTGTTTCAGTAAGGGGAGAGTGGGCCTCGATGACACTGCCTACATTTGGGGTCCTAGGCCTGAACTGCCACATGCAGCAGGTTTCTGACAGACACAGAAGCAGGTCCCACAGACCTCTGTCTTCATGTTCAACTTATCATCAGCAAGTTTCTGCTCCTTTTCTTCTAAATTCAGGGTCTGGTCCCTGCCCTACCAGCCTCCCTCCACCTGCTCCAGGGCTTGGGCCCATCAGAGCCTGTGGGTACATCTGACCAGAAAGGAGGCTGGAGGTGGCACATAGAATTAAGAGTCACACAAGTGAGCTGAGACTAATAAACCTTGGAGCTAACAGGTCCAAACAGGCCTTGGGCAGGTTTCGGGAGCCAGGCCCAGGCCACATGGCTGAACAAAGCTACTTGAGTCCAGCCAGGCTAGGAACCATGCACCTGGGTTGGGCTTTCACTTACTATTCCTGAAATACCAAGCATAGTGGTGAAGGGTGACAGATGGAGGAAAAGGCTGTATTTAAGGGGTAGGGGAGTGGACATTTGACTCCACTGACCAAGAGAAAGATGTTTACTATGTGTCAGGCACAGTCCAAGATAGCAGGGACCCACAAGGAGTAGAAGCTGGGACACAGAGAAAATCAGCAAGGAATCTAAGGCCACACATCTTGCATGGAGAGATCCAGGACCAGGTTTACCCACTCTGCTGGCTGTCACCCACTGCCTGTTTTCTCTCCCATGACAACCCTGGGGAGTAGGACCATGACCTCTGTTCTTATCATCATAGAGGTTGAGGCTGGGAGAAGTTATGTGGCTTGCCCTAAGTGGTGCCCTTGGGAGGCTACACTGCCATGTCCATCTGGGCCTGTGTGACCACATGCACCACACTCTTTCTGTCGCCCCACATGGAATCTCCAGGAGGGAATAAGGCTTAATCAGTTAGTGCAGCTGCTTTTTAATTCACAGAATACAAATTTTGCTTTTAAAGAAATAAAACAATGGAATATCTCTGAGATGACAGGAGTGTAATCAGGTTAGATAAATTGGCCAGGCTCCAAACAAATCAGTAGTGAATAAGTGAGGCCTGTATTTAAATTTATTCCACAGCATTGTTTTTATATAACTTCAGGTGTCAGCTGCTCGTGCTGACTTTGCGTATACCATGCCAACTGCACAGGGGAGAGTGGCAAGGGTTTGACACAAAGCCCTTTGTGGGGTTGGCCCATTTTCCAGTTTGAGAATAAGTTATATCAGAGCCAGAGTTAAGTTTCTGCCTCTAGTGTCTTCTCAATGATTCCTGCCCACACCTGGCTGACCTACCTGTCTCCCTCTGACCTACCTGGCTCCCTCCCTATGTCCAGCTTCCGTACAGAGCGGTGAAAGAACTCTGTTCCTGGAGTCACAGACCAGGTCTAGTTATGTCATCAATTGCTATGTAAGGTTGACTGAGTTACTTAGCTTTTCAGACTCATCTGAAAAATACAAACTTGAAACCAGTGACCTCCAAAGTTACTTCCAGGTCCAGGGCTGGTGCGCTTTGTCATTCATTCATTGGATTGGCCTGGGCCAAGCACTATGCTACATGCTGTGGAAACTGTAGTTGCTGCTGCCTGTCTGGCTCCAAGATCACTGCCCAGCCCTGTGATACAATTCTACATGGCAAGTGCTCTGATGGAGGCAAGTTGGTTAAGGAGGAGGAAATCTCTGAGCTGAATGTTGAGTGACAAGAAGGTAAGGAGAGGGGATGGAGCGGTGGCTCAGCAGTTACGGCCCTTGCCCAGCATGCACAAGTACACAAGTTCAAATCCCAGCTCCACATACACAATGAAGTTGTAGAGTAACGAAAGCCACATGAAAAACTAAATAAAATTGATTTTCTCTCTCTCTCTCTCTCTTTTTCAAAAGAAGGTAAGGAAGGACATGGAACCAGAGGGAATAGACTGCTCTGGTAGGGACCAACACCAGCATAGCCAGGTCTCTGCAAGTCAGCCCACGTGGCCAGAGCAGAGACTGCGCAGAGAAGGAGACAGGTCTTCAGAAGTAGACAGGGGCCAGGCCACACAGGCGAGGGGATCTACAGAAGGGTTCTTTATGGTTGTTGTTGCTTTGGTTTATTTTACTTATTTACTTATTTTTTTGGTACCAGGCATTGAACCCAGGGTCACTAACCATTTAACAACATCCCCAGCACCCCCTTTTTAAAAATATTTTATTTTGAGACAGGGTCTCACTAAGTTGCTTAGGGCCTTGCTAAATTGCTGAAGCTGGCTTTAAACACGAAATCCTCCTGTCTCAGCCTCCCGAGTTGCTAGGATTACAGGCATGTACCACCACACCTGGTGACCTACATAAAGGTTTTAAGCAAAAGAATGACATAGTTGGTCTGGGTTTAGAAACATCACACCAGTGGCTACAAAGAGGAGGGGTGGGAAGCAAGTCAGCAAGTCTAGGGCAGAAAAACCAATCAGAAAATCATACCAATAGCCCTGTGAGAAACGCTGAGGGCCTTACCAGGTGTGATGGCATGTACCTGTAATCCCAGTGGCCCAGGAGGCTGAGGCAGGAGGATTCCAAGTCCCAGGCCAGACTCAGCAACTTAACAAGACCCTGTTTCAAAATAAAAAATAAAATGAGCTGGGAATGTGTTTCAGTGGTAAAGTGCCCCTGGGTTCAATTCCCAGTATCAACAGGAAAAAAAAAGAAAAAAGAAAGAAAGAAAGAAAATAAGAGAAATGCTGAGAGCCTCAACTAAGGTAACATCAGCAGGGAGAGAACTTGTGGTTTATGGAGGGAGAATAAAGGCTAGAATGGTGCCTCAGTGGTTTCAATGCCTGGCATGCACAAGGACACTGGTTTAAACTCCAGCACTGTATACACAACAAAGTGTCAGAGCAGTGAAGGCCATATGAAGAACTAAATGAAATTGATTCTCTCTTTCTCACTGTCCCTCTCTCTCTTAAAAAAAAAAAAAAAAAGAGGAAGAATGAACAGTGACAGATGGGGTGTGGAAGTAAAATAAGATGAGGGGTCTAGGAGAGGTCCCAACTTCTGACTTGGGTACATGGCAGGATTAGAAACAGGAGGAACAAGCTCAGAGGGAAAAGAAGCTTGTGTTGTATCTCTGGAGGAAAATTCCACTAGTTTAGAAAGCGTGTATTATTTTAAAGACAGTCCCATACCCAGCTATTCCACTTCTCCATATTTATCCTAAAGAATTAAAGTCAGGGGTAGAGAGGTGGCTCAGCAGTAGAGCATTTGCCTGTCATGTGCGAGGACCTGGGTTTGAATCCCAGCAGCACCTACACAACTAAATGTTGGAAAAGCAAAAGCCAGATTTTAAAAATCTGCCTCTCTTTCCCTCTCTCTCTCTTTTTATTTATTTTTTTCACCCAACCTTTGTTTCTCCAACATTTACTGTGTATGTGATGCTGTAATCTGAACCTGGGTCCTCACATATGCCATTTAAGCACTCCAACCGCTGAGCCACCTCTCCAGCTCCTCCCCTTAAAAAATAAAAAATAAAAAACAAAGTCAGCATACTGTAGCCCATGCCTGAATATCCTTGTTTATAGCCGCACAATTTACAATAGCCAAGTTATAGAACCAGCCTAGGTGTCCACTGATGGATGAATGGATAAAGAAAATGTGTTTTATAGATACACACATAACAGAGTTTTGTTCAGCCATAAAAAATAATGAAATTTTGTTATTTGCAGGAAAATTGATGAATTTGAGAACATTATGTTAAGCGAAGTAAGCCAAACTCAGCAGGTCAAGGGTCGTATGTTTTCTCTCTTATGTGGAAGCTAGAGAGGAAAAAGGAAAAGAGAGGGAGGGGTGAGTGGGGAAGTCTCATGATAATCAAAGGGAGATTAGCAGAGTAGAAGAAAGGGGGAGTGAGGAGGGAGGGAAAAGGGAAATACTGTGGAATGATATTAACCGAATTATATTGTTATATTATGCGCATGTGCAAACACAGAACAGTAAATCCCACCATTTTGTACAACTATAATGTACCAACAAAAATATGGAAAAAATAAAGACAGTCCTTAACAGGCCAGCTAAAACCCTCCTGTGGGAATGACTACCTTATTCCCCAAACTCTACAGTGATGAGATAATGTTTTGAACCACTCACAAAGGTATTTTTATTATCTATAAGCTATGGCTTCTCGCTGCCCCTGGGGTTTATGGTCCTAGGCAAGGGGAAAGGTGGGCCTCCTGATATAATGCAAAGTCAGTGTCTGGGTGACAGAGAGAGTGTACAGATCCTCTGGGGTCGGGGAGCTCAGATGCCAGTGCTCCAGGCCACATCAAACCTTGGTGGTGGTGAGGAGAACAGGAGAAAGCAGAGGTTGACAGTGTGCCAGAGACAGAAGTAATCTGTGCCCCACTCCTCCATTGGAGTCCCACGCTTGCAGTGGGTCCCTCTGTCCATCTGCAGTGGCTGTACAAAGTGAGGGACCTTAAATGCCGCCCCACACACACACCCTGCCCATCCTCAATTCTCTTCAGTTTGAGTGAGCTTCAGAAGAAGCCGAGAGGTTCTTAAGAGGATCTAGGAATGCAGAGTTTGCAAGTTGAAAGCCTGGACACCTGCCATAGGCTCAAACCAGGAGGTAAATAGAGAGCAAGGGACCTGGGACAGTTTCAGGTTTGTCTCTAAAGAACCAGCAGAGCTGAGACAGGACTCATGAACCTTGAGAAGCACCAGGAGTCCCCAGCCAAGACACCAGCTGTGGATGCCAGTGGTCCAGGTGGAAGAAGGTGCCACCAAGGTCCAGAGGAGAGCACAGGTCCAGCACCCAGACCTGCTGCCCTCTCCTGTCACCCAGAGTTCCTCACAGGGTGGGGAGGTAGGGAGGATACACCCAAAGTGGAGCTACCAGTCTAGGCAGGGATTTGTCCAAAACAGGTTGAACTCAAACTGATTGACAGTAGAAGAGACTGATTTTCCTTAATTTTCAGCTTTAAACTCTCACACTTAATATTAATATAAATAAGAGTGTATAAAGTTTACCTCCCTTAAAGTTTACCACTCTTCTAGGGAATAAAGGAGCTACCTTTCCCTTTTTCCAAACAACTGAGTTGTAGTAGGTAATGTTTGACACCTCCCACAACTTGACTTTGAAGTCAGGTTTATGAGCTACAATTTAAATATGAGTAAAATTTACTTTTTAAAACTGTACATTTCTGTGCATTTTGACAAATTATGCAGTTGTGTTAACCATCACCACAATTAAACTACAGAATGGCTCTATCACCCCAAAAAGGTCCACATGCTCCATTGCAGTTAATCACCCCCTACCAGCCTCTCATGACCACAGATCTGATTTCTGTCTCAGTAATTTTGCCTTCTCCAGATGTTATATAAATGGAATCATAGACTACGTAACCCTTTATGTTAACCTTTCAAACATATTTCCCTAACTGGCTCAGCTTCCTCCCCTCCATTCTGCCTTCTCTGTAAATTGCTTTATATGGAAAATCCAGGATCAGCAGCAGTTTCCACAATCTCCCCCTGTCCTACCACCCAGACTTTGTGTGGCAAGTGTCCCCAGTTCAGCCTACTATGGATACTTATTCTATCCTGTCTGCTCTCTGTATTATTTGCTTTTCTTTTGCAGCTGTTTCTTTTCACCTCTTAAGACACAAAAAAAGCCCTCTCTTCAGATCCTTCCCCACACATATTCCCCTTATCCCACCTCATCTGCCTGGGGCTTCTCTCTGCACTGGCCTGGCTCCCTGTGGGCTTCAAGCATCCTTCCTCTTCTGCACAAGCGCCCTCCCCCTCTCCTTCTTATCCACAGCCCTGTTATCTTGGTTTCTATGCCCTCACCCTCCTATGATCTTATGTGTCACAGACCCACCCTGCCACTGCCCAGCTCCGCCAGCATCCTTTGGTTACTTGGTTTGAGGTTTGTTGACAGCTGGAGTTCTTCTCTCTCAGTGAGGAAGAAGCAAGAAATCCCAACACTGCAATTTCCTTTGCAACAGATTCAGCGTCTCCAGGGCAAGGGCCATGTCTTTACTTGCCCTGTTGTATGTTGCCTTCACTGTGGGAAGAAATAAGGAGGTAAAGAGGTGAGACAAGAGGGGACAGCCCTTGTGCTTAGGTGCAGGGCTTAATTTGTCTACAGAGAACCTCAGAGAGACCTCTGCTCCCACCTGTGCCAGACATTTGCAAGCTGGATGGGGCTCAGCGGAGCTGCATACCCCTTCCCCACCCACCATGCATCTTCCAAAGTGCCATACGGGGGAATGGAAGGTCTCCTTGTGTCTCAAGCAAGAAGGGAACTTGGTGTGGGGAAGGAGGGTGGACAGACCCAAGAAGGAAAGTAGGAGATGGTGGAGAAGATGGCTGTGGGACACTGACTCCAGCCCTGCGTGACACTCTTCCTTGGTATTATTGACACCTTGTCAGAGGGAGCTCCAGCTGCAGTCAAGCTTTTTCACCAAACAGGGGTCGTTAAAGGCCTTTGGCTTTATCGTTGCTCCAAGGGAAAGGAGGGGTGGGAGGAAGCATCTGTGTTCATTGAACTCTCTTCAGAAATGATTTGGAATTCAGCTCTGGAGTCCGACTGCTGGGTTCCATCCCTAAACTGCTTCCCTGCCTACACCTGATACCTTGAGCAAGTGACTCAACCTCTTAGCTCTTCCATTTCCCCATCTATAAAATGACATGGTCACAGGCACTAACCCTTTGGGTGGTAGTCAAGGCGGACCCAGAGAACTCATAAAGCACTTGACCTATTAGAAGGGCTCAACAAATGGTAGCTACTGCCATCCCCATCATTCTTGTTATTTCCAGTAAGAACTAAAGGTCTTGGGAATCTCAAGCTATTCCAAGTGAAGTCTCGGGGTGGGCGGAGACTTAGTGACACCCTCAATCAAATCAAACCCAGATCCTCCGATGTCACAATGAACGGAAACCCCCACTGGGGTGGGGAAGGGCAGTTCTCCCTACACCTGGTGGCATCAGTGAGATTAGGGAGCAATCTCTCGGGGAAGGAGAATCTTGCAGGACAAAACAGCAATTCAGCCAACTTTTTTTTTTTATTAGAAGAATATAGAGATACATTTGAGGGGGAAACATTATCAATCAATGGATATAAACTTTGTTATCGAGGGGAAAAGCCAGATCATGGATAACCACCTTGGATTTTACCTATTGCAGTTTTCCCCAGAAGAACTCATGCGTTAAATGGGTAGTTCGTGGAGGAATGACATCGTTCAGCCAACTTTTTTATGTGACAAGTCTCCTGTCAGCTGGAGCCAACCTTGGAGGATATGGGTTTGACTTTGTTAAGAAAGCCATCAAGTTTCCTTCCGCCTACTGTGGTCTCCGTGCCCTGTGTGTCCCAGGATGTGCAAGATCATCCTAGGACAGCACTTAGAAAAGAGTGGCCTGAATGCCTCTTCAGGGAGCTTTAACTAATTATTGAAGAAAGTAGGGTCACCTTCTCAACAAGCTTAATAATCTATGCCTTTAGAGCAAGGAGTAGTATAGTTGAGGTATTCATAACAGCCAACATTTGTTTAACACTTGCAATATTAGGCTCACAACAATATCGAAAAGTTGACATTATTATTTCTATTATTATTCCATTATATAGAACAAGAAACTGAGGAATTTAAATAGCCTGTAATTCACAGACTGAAGGTATTCTTCAAATTCTTGTTAGACTATGGATTTGAACGCACCAGTTTGATTTCAGAGCCTGAGTTACTATCAATATTTTGTCTTGGAGAGGATTCTAGAACACATTTCAACCTAGTAAGAAAAGCATGTGTAATATCTGCTTCCTTTCTGGCCGCCTCTGGGTATTCTGTTTTCTTATGAAAGTCTGGGAAAGTCTCAAGGACCAGCCCCCAAAAATGCACAAGTGGCTCATCCCTGCCCCCTGGAGGACACAACTGCAGCACTGAGAATAAAGACAGGTCACAGTTAAGACCTGAGCTCAGAATCCCCAAAGGTCCAGCCCCCGCCAAACCTAAACCCAGAAAGACCATCTCTTCGTTCGTGAAAGGGAGGTAATAATAGGTTGGGGTTATTTGGAACAAGACTGAGAGCAGCATACCAGGGCGGGACCAGGAGTCCACTGGAGCCCTCCTCTTTAACAAATGCCCGGATATTTCCCTACACTAGGGCAAGTTTGGGAAACACATGCATGGTTCACTCACCTTACAGGATTTCAAGAACACCTCCCATCCACAGCTCACTGTTTCTACAGCAGGTGGCCCTCCCCAAGGGAGCTGAGTCCAGGTCCCTGTTCCAAAGGAGCTTGGTCAATTACATCATCTTTCAGAGCCCTGGCTTGCTAATTGAGAAAAATGCCCACTTTCTAAATGGTGTGTGAGCCAGACACCCACACTGTGCTTGCAGCTGGGGTGAGTTTTACTCAACCTTCCTGGACCTCAGTCTCCTTGTCTGTAACATCAGTGAATGTTCATCAAGCTTCCTTCCTCTTCTGATTCCCAGATTCCTTTCAGTCTCTGCAGACCCTAAGCCCCATGAGGAAACCTTGTTCAGATGACCTGCTCAGGAGGCTGATCTCTGTCACTATGCAGATCCACCTCCTGCTAGATAGCTCATGGCAATTACAGCGCAACCAGAGCCTGTGGCCTCCTTGCTCCTGAGGTTCAGAGCTTTGGGTGTCCTTGTCATGGCATTCACAGCCACATAAGAGCCTTCTTGTTTATACTGCATAGGGTGTAAAGTGGGTTTTCTGTTCACAACAGCCCTGGGGCAAGCAAAGTTGATTAAAAAAGGAAATTTCTCTAGAAATCCAGAAATAAGTTTCTGAGATCTTGAATTCTGGAATCAGATGGACCAGGTTTAAAATCCTAGCTCTGCTACTCAATAGCTGTGTGATTTGGGGTAAGTTACCCAGTCCATGCTTGGTTTCCACATCTGGAGAATGGGCATAAAAATAGTGTCTATCTCATTGGGTCATGGGGAAGATTAAATGAGATGATACCCTTTATAAGAAGTGCTTAGACTAATACCTGGTACATGATAGGTGTTCTGGAAGGTTCCCTATTTTAATACTACTAATGCTCATTTAACCTTCAGAGACTGTCACCATTGGGAAATGGAAAAGTCATTCACAATCTGATCCCCACATGAATATTTAGTATCCAAACAACTTCCTCGGGGAATCCTAGCTTGACCTCTGAAATATCTAGAAACCCACACATCCCCTCATTCTTGTTTAAAGATGTTCTAATGAGGCCAAAGCTTCCTTTCCCGAATTTCTCAAGATGAGTCCTAAGAGGGCTAGAGCAGTGGCTCAGAGGTTATGTTGCTTACCTGGCATGTGTGAGGACACAGGTTCGTACCTCAGCATCACATATACGACGAAGTGTTGGAGCAACGAAACCACATGGAAAACTGAATAAAATTGATTCTCTCTCTCTATCTCACTGTCCCTCTCTCTCTTAAAAAAAAGAGAGGGCTCCCAATGCCACTACCACATCACTGTAGGTGCATGGCCACCATAGGGGTTGTGGCTATGGGAAAAGAGATGCACAAGGGGCCCAGGACAGGGGCATGGCAGTCAGTCTCATTCTTCACAGGAGCCAGTCCAACAAGCAAGACCCAGGAGGGCTGAAATGGGGCCAAGCTTCAGACTTGAATTGTCTTCAGTAGGAGAATAAGCCATTATTGCCTTTGCTTGTGTAATAAGCTACTGCTTTTTTTTTTTTTTTCCAGAAAGAGGGGACGGTGAGAGAAAGAGAGAGAGAGGAAAGCAATTTTTATTTAGTTTTTCATGTGACTTTCATTCCTCGGAGGCCCTGGACGTAACTGCATTTCTCCTGCAAAAAATGTCTCTCCTTTCTCCGAATAAGTTTTTCTCAGGGCTCTTTGCTTCTCAGTAAGAAGTGGCAACATGGTAAAGAATCAGTTTTCCCTTTCCCACCCACAGAAGAGATGCATCTGCAAGAACAGGGCCTGAAAATGTCCTTGTTCAGCCAAAATGACAAGGGCCCCTGTGTAAATCCACATGGGAGTGTCCATCCCCCACCCCTACACCCATCCCAGAAGGGTGTAAGCAGAACAGAGCACTTTTTTTTTTAATACTCAACTTCTGCAAACCATGGTCCAGATAGCACTGACAAGTTTCCTTCACTTCTTATGTAAACTTCCAAAGCCTACAATAAAATTAATCAAAACTCTAACTTGGGTACTTACCACCTGCCCCATCAGCACATGTTTAAAATTATGTACTTGGCCTGGAAATCGAGCACTTTTTTGTTACCCTAACATCCTCAGGAGTCAGTTTCAAAGAAGAAGAGTGGGAGACTCCCTAACTTCCTCTCTTGAAGTTAAGAAAAGTGTCAGTGCTGAACCAATTCCAGCAAGAGAGGCTCAGCCCTTGCAGGATTGCAAATAAATGTCAGCCACACCCTTTTCTCACACTGTGTGTCAACATCACAATCTTTAGAGGTGAGCCTTTCTCAGGAACCTGAGCGGCAGGAAAATCCAGAATGACTTGGGTTCATCCAGAGCCCCCTGAGTTGGTATCTTCCCAGATATAGTTTATATAACATGAAATTCACTGTTTTAAGGTTTGTGATTTTTTTTAAGAAAGAGGGACAGTGAAAGAGAGAGAATCAATTTCATTTAGTTTTTCATGTGTCTTTCATTGCTGAAACTTCTTTGTGTATGTGGTGCTGGAGTTCGAACCCACATCCTTGCATATGCCAGGCAAACACTGTAACTGCTGAGCCACCACTCCAGCCCCCTGTGATTTTTTTTTCTTAGTATATTTACCATTGCTGCACTCTTTCTTAAGTATTTCCATCTTCATGACAAGAAACCCCAAGCCCGTTAGTAGTCACTCCCTGTCGCCTCTGATCTCTGGCAACCACTAATCTACTTTCTGTCTTTATGGATTTGCTCATTCTGGAAATTTCACGTAAGTGGACCCACACAATACGTGACCTTTTGCATCTGGCTTATTTCACTTAGTGTTGTTGCATGGTGTCATGCATTCCGTTCTGGTGTGGGATGGTGTTCCACTGTATGCATAGACCACATTTATTTATCCATGCATAAGTTGATGGACATTTGGGTTGTTTCCAAGCTAGGATGAATAATGCTGATCCGAACACTCATACGTGGGTTTTTGAGCAAACGTATTTTCAGTTCTCTTGACTACAAGCTAGGAGTGGAACTGCAGATCATATGTGTAAAAATCGGAATGTGGGCATTCAGCATCAAATGTAAAAATCAGGACGAGTATGTTCAAAAAGGAGTCAGACCTAACAGCGGCTGAGAAAAGCTGGCTCTTGGGCCAGGTTCACCCACCTGCCAGAGTGAGGGCAGGCAGAGGAAGTGGCACACTATCTAGCTGGGCAGCAACTTTATAGTCTGGGGTGGGCAGGGGAAGTTTGGGGGTCTGTCCCGTCAAGGCCGGCAGGAACCGGACGGCTCTCATTCGGCATTTGACTGAGATTAAAATAGACCCACTGGTCTTAAGTTCTCCAAGCACTTTATTTCTCCCTTTACCGCGGCTAAAGGGCTCCAAGTGCTTCCCGCCTTCCCTCTTTTTCAGTCAAGGCTATTAACACTTAGAGTCCTTGTTTCTACTGCCGTACTAGAGTCCCTATTTCTGCAGCTGAGGCTCTTACTACCTGCATCTTCTACCGCTGCTGATCTCTCCGCCATCTCTGCTGCTGCTGCTGCTGCTGCTGCTGTTGCTTCGCTGGTTCTATACTTCTGTGCTTCTGCTTCGGCTTCTCTGACTCTATGCTTCTCTGCTTTCCTCCTGCTTTCTCACCTGACTAGTCGCTACTCTATTTAATCATTACAACAACCAATGGGGTAAAGTGAAAACACGTTTATCCAATTGTAACAAATGAGTGGCCAAATAGCTTAGTCATGTGGTCAGGCAATTTGCTAATTACAAGCCAGCTGGACACCTTAGAGTTGTTTACCACCAATTCTTTTACAAGCCAGCTGGGCCTCATGTTGGGGTCGATCCCCAACATCTCCTCCTTTTTTTTTTATTCCTTTGAGAGGAGAAAAATAAACAGGTGACTGTGTCTGTCTTAGGTGTCTCCATTCACACCTCCCCTTCTTATCCGTCATTGGAATTAGGTGCAGCGTAAGGCACCCTTCCTGTCTTAGGTTGATAAGGGGGTTGAAGGGACTTACCCATCATTGACTACCAGCCCCTTGAGCCTGAGCCATTCATGTTGTTGCTGACTCATGATCATCAACACTGAGGGCAGCATAAGCTTGCTTGATCCCCTCCATGCCTTTTTACCGCAAGACCAATCACAAAGCACATAATAATGATGACACTGGGCACTCTTCTCTAGGACTTAGTTTTGGCTCAGGTAGCCAAAACTCAGTCCAGGCAGGTTATGAATACACATAGACCCAATGTCCACCAAAATGTCCATTTGTTCTTACAGTAGATAAACTCGTTGGTTCACGGTCAATAGTCCAGAGTACAGGTGTTAGAGGCCGCCACTGCTACAGCCACCGCAGCTAAGATGTCCAAGTCTCTCTAATTATGCCGAAGCAGGACCAGCAGGTTTTCTTCCCCGATCCGTATCTCCTTTTATTTTTTCTCCCTAGGAAGCTACCGAAGGCTCTGAAAAACAACTTAAAAACCTCTATGTAAACACATTCTAACTCACCCTGAGTTTTTACAAACAGCGACAAGATGACTCTGGGGCAACTAATGAAATGGGGTAAAAACCAGACCCCCAACAATTTTCCCCTATATATTTTTAAGCCCACAATGCCTTGACCCTTTTAATTTTTGTATTCTCATCAGATATTTTCTCTAACAAACATATTTACAGAGATTAATCCTATTTATGTTAAATCTACTTTACTCATTCTTTATCCTAGAAGTATTGAAATGAAACACTCAATATTTATAGAACATTCTATTGGTTAATCACCTAGAAAACAAATAAACTTATCTTTATTTTTATGTCTAAATGATTTAGCTTGAATTTCTTTTTAATGTACTTAAGTCACGTGAATTAAAAGTCATTTGGATCCATTTTCTTTTCTTTTTTCCTTTTCCAACTCTAATTTATGAGCGCTCATCTACACATGAACACAAACACACAGGAAAATCACAAAGACACACAGAATAAATTTTTGCCAACAAAACACACGACGTCCTACCCTAGCTCTAAGCTAGTGCTTCCTCTCCTCACGGGAGCCCAACGCTAACCTCAAGGTTCCTGCTTTTTAGATTGTAGCTTTTGAATTTTTACTTTCACTTCGGCACTCTATCGAATAGAGTTCTTGTCTATCTCTAACAACTCACCCTGCCTTAGCCACTTACCACTGTTTTCAGAGGTTCCCCGTACGGGCCACCATTTGTCCAGTCCCGGCCGGCAGGAACCGGACGGCTCTCATTTGGCATTTGACTGAGATTAAAATAGACCCACTGGTCTTAAGTTCTCCAAGCACTTTATTTCTCCCTTTACCGCGGCTAAAGGGCTCCAAGTGCTTCCCGCCTTCCCTCTTTTTCAGTCAAGGCTATTAACACTTAGAGTCCTTGTTTCTATTGCTGTACTAGAGTTCCTATTTCTGCTGCAGCAGCAGAGACAGTGGAGTAAGAGCCTCAGCTGCAGAAATAGGGACTCTAGTACAGCAATAGAAACAAGGACTCTAAATGTTAATAGCCTTGACTCAAAAA
>PVKS010016274.1:0-44261 GCA_004027875.1 Aplodontia rufa
AATGGATGGCTATGGAAGAAATTATGCTGAGTAAAATCAGCTTAACCCAGAGAACCAAGGGTCGAATGTCTCCACTCATCTGTGGAGGTTGGAACTAGACCCTGGCCATTCAGAAAGGTGGTCTATTATCATGTGTTAAATCCAGATAAGGTGTAATGTTATACAGCCTAATACTTTTTTAGAGATATTGTGGGTAAGGTAAGGGAGGGATACGGGTGGGAAATTGGGGGGGGGCACTGCTGGGGGTAAATCTAGTATCCAGAAACTATACGCATTTTATATTATTTTGTTAAAAATTTGTATGGTTGTTCAAAAATAAAAATTAAAATAAAAAAAAGAATTACAAAAAAAAAGAATTTATGGTAAACTGTAAACTAAACAAAATTAAACGGACAGTGGCTGCTTACTACTGGACTTCTCAGATCATTTGACTTGCTGTTATACAGCATTACATGTAGCTGTAGAAGGCACAGGATATTAACACATAATTTCCTAAGTGTCATGAAACATACCCATCCTTTATAAATTTCACCTAATTCAATGTACATGAAGAAGGTTCATCAATTTCAGAATATAATACATGCATAACAACAAATTCATTTTAAACCCATTTAAAAACATGATTTAAAGGAAGAATGTTCACAACTAAATGCTGTAGGATTTAATGTTACTAGGATTTAAAAGTAGCAACAATTTACTCAGTGCCAGCCAACAATTTACTAAGTGCTACCCACAGAAGTCTGACACTTAATGAGGGTATTACATGACTGTAGAATAGGTTTCACCCAATGATTAATGTAACTTCACTATATTTAGCTCCTACTTGAACATTTCAACTCCTTTTATTCTCATCCTGAACCCAGCTGAGGACATGGGTTAAATATGAATAAAACAATCAGAAAGTTTTCATGAATGGAATAAATGAAAACATGACTAACTCTTCTAAGACAAAATGAGATTCCCTCCTCAATGTCTTCTTTTTTTTTTTTAAGGAGTTGTTACACAATCATAAATGGGTATAAAGTAACAATATGATATGCATTTGATCCTAAACCATAGCTGCAGCCACATCACCCACACCCCATCTCTTGATTCTTTTATATTACACCCATATAACAGATAGAAATGTATATATATAAACATAATATGTGTATGTATGTGATTGTGAATTTTCAATAATTAAATGATTGCATAAGTATAATTTGAAATCTCAGGAGGGTTAAAGAGTATGCTACATTGTTCATTGTCTCCTTAGATCCCTCCCTATGTTTCCTCCCTCTCCCTCTTACCCCACCAGACATGTCTACCTTTCTCCCTAGATTAAGTGTTGTTACGCCTATGCTGGGGCTAATACATGAGTTTGACTAGCTCAAGCCTGGGTTTAGCTCTAGTCTCCACAAATGAGGGAAAATATTTGGCCCTTGACTCTCAAGGTTTCGCTAACTTTGTTCAGCATGATTTCTTCAATTGCCATCCATTTACCTTCAAAGGTCATAATATCATTGTTTCCAATAGCTGAGTAGAACTCTATATTGTGTGTGTGTGTGTGTGTGTGTGTGTGTGTGTGTGAGTGTGAAAGAGAGAGAGAGCGCTTTTGGATCCATTAATCCACTGAGGGGCATATAGGTTGATTCCATAATTTAGCTATTGTAAATTTAACTGTTATGAATATTGATTCTGCTGTGTCACTGTAATGTGCTGATTCTAACTCCTTTGTAAAAATACCCAGAAGAGGGATAGCTGGATTATAACATGGATCCATCCCTAATTTTTTGAGGTGTCTCCACTTTGCTTTCCAGAGTAGATGTACCAATCCGCAGTTCTACCAACAGTGTGCTAGCATTCCTATCTCTCCAAAACCCCTCCAGTGTCTGTTACTATTTATATTCTTCATCTTTGCCAAATTGACTGGTATGAAGTGATATCTTAATGTCATTTTGATTTGCATTTCTCTGATTACTAGTGAATTGGAACAACTTCTCATGTATTCATTGGCTTGCTTGAGTTCCTCTGTTGAGATTTTCTGTTTAGCTTTCTGGACCACTTAATGATTGGACTGGTTTTTTTTTATATAAAGTTTTTTGAGTTCTTTCTAAATATTGAATATTAGTCCCCTGTTGGAAGAATCACAGGCCATGATTATCTCCCATTCTGTAGGTTCTCTCTTGACAGCTTTGACCAATTCTTCGGCTAAACAAAACCTTTTTAGTTTAAGGGCACCCCCACTTACTGATTCTTGACTTTAATTCTTAGAATTTGGGAGTCTTATTGAGGAAGTCATTGTCAGCCCCACCTGTATGGAGTGTTGGTCCTAATTTTTCTTCCAGCAGTTGAATGGTAATTGGTTTAATTCTTAGTTTGCTGATACATTTTTATTTGATTGTTGAGCAAGGTGAGAGATAAGGATCTAATTTCAATTTTCTGCAAGTGGCTGTATAGTTTACTCAACACCATTTACTGAGTAGGCTATCTCTCCTTCATGTTATGTGTCAACCCCTTTGTCAAAGATTAGATGTTTAAAGATTTGGGAGTTTGTCTCAGAGACTTCTATTCCATTGGTCTTCATTCCTATTTTGATACCAGTACCATGTTGGTTTTGTTACTCAGCTCTATAGTGTACTTTTAGATCTGATATTGCAAAATCATCTGTTTCATCATTTTTGCTTAGTAATGTTTTGGCTATTCTGGATTTGTTGATGTTCCAAATGAATTTGATAACTGCTTTTACAATAACCTCGGAAGAATGACATTGGTATCTTCATGGGGATTACACTGAATCTGTATAGTGCTTTTGGCAGGATGGCTACTTTAATTATATTAATTCTGCCTCACCTAGAGCATCTTTCCGTCTTCTCAGGTCTTACGGCAATTTCTGTCTTCAATGTTTGATAATTTTCATTGTAGAGGTATTTTACTTCCCTTGTTAGATTAATTCCCAAGTATTTTATTGTTTTAGAGGATATCATAAATAGTACACCAATTTCCTGATTTCTTCTTCTGCCCTATTATTGTTAATGTATAGGAAAGCTATTGATTTATGAGTGTTAATCTTGTACCCTATCACTTTGCTAAATCTATTTATAAGCTCAAGCATTTTTCTGGTGCAGTTTTTGGATCTTCCAGATATAGATCATGTCATCAGCAAAAAGGGAAAATTTGACTTCCTTTCTTCCTATTCTTATCCCTTTGATTTCGTTCTTTTGACTGATTGCTCCATTGAGGGTCTCAAGGATTATACTGAATAAAAGTGGTGACAGCAGGCAGCCTTGTCTTATTCCTGACTTTAGGGGAAATGCTTTCAACTTTTCTCCATTTAGTATTATACTAGCCGAGGGTTTGTTATATATGCCCTTTATATATTTAAGTTCCTTTAATCCCTATTTTCTCTAGAGCTTTTACCATAAATGGGTGCAGGATTTTATTGAAGGCCTTTTCTGTATCTATTGAGATGATCATATGGTTTGTGTCCTTAATTCTGTTTCAGTGATGAATCACATTTATTGATTTGAGTATGTTGGACTAGCCTTTCATCCCTGGAAGAAAGCCCACTTGATTGTGATGAATTATGTTCTTGATGAATTTCTCAAAGTAGTTTGCTAAAACTTTATTAGGATTTTTGCATCGATGTTCATCAAGGATATTGATCTGTAGGGTTTTTTTGTTTGTTTGTTTGTTTTGATGCGTCTTTGTTGGGTTTTGGAATCAGAGTTTTGGTTGCTTCATAAAAAGTGGGAGAGTTCCCTCCTTTTCAATTTCTTGGAAAAGCTTAATAAGGAGAGGTGTTAGCTCCTCCTCACAGGTGTGGTAAAACTCAGTGGGGAATCCATCAGGTCCTGGGCTTTTCTTCTTTGGAAGACTTTTAATTGCTATATGGATTTCAGTGCCTATTATAGGGCTGTTTAGGATATCAGTTACATCCTGCATCAATTTGGGGATGTTGTATATGTCTAGGAATTTGACCATGTCTCCCTAATTATCTAAATTAGAGGAGTATAGTTTTTCAAAATATGTGATAATCCACTGGATTTCTGTGGGATCAGTGTTGACTGCTTCCTTTTCATTGGTGATTTTATTGATTTGCTTCAATTCTCTCTTTCTTTTAGTAAGATTAGTGAGGGGTCTATCAATTTTATTTATTTATTTTTTCGAAGAATCAGCTCTTTGTTTTATTACTTTTTTGTTCTCGATTTCATGGATTTCACCTCTGATCTTGATTATTTTCTGTCTTCTGGTGACTTTGGGCTTAGAATGTTCTTCCCTTAGTAGGGATCTGAGGTGGAGCACAACCTTATTTATTTGAAATTTCTCCTGGTTTGGTTTGTTTTTGTTTTAAAGAGAAAGTGGGTGTGTGTGTGTATGTGTAAGAGAGAGAATCAATTTTCATTTATTTTTTCATCTGGCCCTTATTTCTCCAATATTTAGTTGTGCATGTGGTGCTGGGGGGTTCAAACCCAGGTCCTTGTGCATGCCAGGCAAGCGCTTTTACCACTGAACCACTGCTGCAGCCCCCCTCTCCTGGTTTTTAGTGTAGGCACTCAGTGCTATAAATTTTCCCCTTAAGAATATTTTCATGCTGTCCCACAGGTTTCAATATGCTGTGTCTTCATTCTCATTGTCTTTTAAGAATTTCTTGATGTCTGCTCTCATGTCTTCTTGAAACCCTTCTTCATTTAATAGGGCATGATTCAATCTCCATGTATGTGTGTGTTTTCTGTTATGATTTTTGCTGTTAATTGCTATTGATCATGGCATCATGGTCTGATAGCATACATGGAATGATATCTGTTTTGTTATATTTGCTGAGATTTCCTCTGCGAAATAGAATATGATCTATTTTGGAGGATCCATGAGCTGCTGAGAAGATGGTATTCTCAGCCACTTTGAGTTGGAATATTCTATAGATGTGTGTTAAGTCCATTTGATTTATGGAGTTATCTATTTTTTTCCTTTGACAATCTGTCTATTGGTCATAGAGAGGTATTAAAGTCTCCCAGTACTATCGTGTTGATTTTACGTTATGGCGTCAGATAGGAAGGGGCTGCTGCAGATGGGGGTCCTACTCAGGAGTGTCCAGGGCACTTGCCAGGCCCTGGACCAGAAGTCATGTCTTCTTAAACTACAAGTAGTTATTTAAATTAAACTAAAACACCATCAATAACCTCTGAAGATGGCAATTCAGTGACCTGGAGTAGCAGTAACAAGGAATCTTTTCATATACACTGTTTTATCTACAGTAGATAGAAATATGTTCATGATCAACTCCTACCATGCATACCCTTAATATGACCTTATTTGGAAACTGAATCTTTGCAGATAATATCAAGTGGAGATGAAGTTATACTGAATTATGGAGGACCTACTAAGGTGACCCTAGGAAACTGATAGAATATACTTTTAAAATTTTACAAAATGTAATTATATCACCTAATCAAAAATTAGTCAAATTAAAGTAAAAAATTCAGCCTTTTTAATATTATAGTTTAATAAACACATATACTTTTCCTCAAAACTTCATCTATTCCTTCATTTGTTCCTTTATTCATTCAAATTCAACTAAGTGCTAATTCTATACCAAACAAGTGTAGTAGCCTATGTGACACTCTACAGAAATCAGAAATCAGATAATTTTGTCATCTAGGGTGATGTCCTAATAACTGTAAGGGAAATACATTTTATCCATCAGTAGTGAGAACATTATTCTTCAATCGTGGAGAATTATGATTAAGATCAAGTTTTTAAGTGGTATTGAAGCATGTCTATGAATCAGATGATCTTTCTCCTTCCCTCTATTCAAAGATTAATAATGATATGGAATACATATCTATTACTTGACAGGTTAGAAGAATGTCTTGGGAGATGAGATACAAATTATAAAGGAGGAGGTCATTGGATACGTACCATGGCATAAAATCTTGGAATTCTGAAAAGAAAGAATAAAACAAAGTAAAACTAGAGAGAATAACTGAAAACAGAAGCAGATATGGAAATCACTGAAGTGTAGCATTAAAATAGAATAAAAACTGGAGGTGAATGAGGCACACTCGAGGATCCCACTAACTTTAGAAAAGGAAAAAAAAGGAGAGGAATATCTTAAAATTATTCTGAAAAGATACTAATCAAGAACAGTATTATATACAAACAGATACAACACACTTCCTAACACTGTCCTCTCACCTAACCCTTTGGTTCCTATGCTAAATTAAGAAAAAATATATATAATTCAAGTCTCTAGAAATTGACAGTATAATTCAGTCATTTGCCCATCTTTTTTTCCTTTAGAGAGAGAGAGAGCGAGAGAAAGAGAGCTAATTTTTATTTATTTTTTTCATCTAATTTTTGTTTTTCCAACTCATAGCTGAGTATGTGGTGTTGGGGTTCAAACCTGGAGCCTCATCCATGGCAGGAAAACACTCTCCATACCTACCACTCCAGCCCTCCATTTCCACATCTTTAAAAAAAAAAAAAAAGAAGAAGAAGAAGAAGAGGAAGAAGAAAAAAAAAACATTGAAAAGAAATGGCACCTGCTCTTAGAGCCATATCTTCAATCTTCTTACAAGTAAAAATAGAACAAAAGTAACAGACGTCATGTAGTATGCATCTTTAAATCAAAAGTGAATTGTCCAAACCCTATAATTAAAATCTTTGGAACAAAATAGTACTGTACTCCTTAGTGCCTAATTACAAGTATGTATTGTATGCATTGGTAGTCTTCAAGATAGAAAGTATTACCTGAGAGAATTGTATTTTTTAAACGTTACTGAAAAGTGGAAAAGATAACAAGTTGCTCTCTACAACAAAAATTACATGCAATCAAGCATTAAAAACACAGCTACTGTCCTATGAAATAAACACTGAGACTCATCATATCTCCAAATCCTAATGTCACTATATTTGAAAGGAGACTGAGTATGTATCATTGGGAGAGAATGGAAAAAGGTGGAAAAATCTAGGAGGAGAACTCAGTATGGAATAGGAGATAACTGTAGTTGATTCCTGTCCAAAATGCCCAAAGTCAACTTGATTAGATCAACATAAAACATTGACAGGATCAGAGATGGTTTCAGCTAGAGTAGTGATTCTTTAGGGAAAGTTTTTGTTTTGCTCATAATGGTATTTGATAGAAGCTTTAAATAGCATGAATTTAAGGAAGGATTCCTTGCCTTTGTTATTTTTTTTTAACCGTAGAATACTATTTCTCCAGTAAAATGAAGTGGTAGAAACACACATTTGGGAATAGACTATCTTCCACCACTACTAACTTAATAGCAATGAAACTTCCCACTTCATTGCAGTAAAACATGAGAAAGCTCCATCCAGAAAAATAGGATGGTGTTATTGTGTGTTTTTTCCAGAAATATATATATATACTCAATCTGTAAGTGCTCTTCTCAAAAGTACCAAATACCCTTTTAAAAGAAGCTTGCTTTCTAAACTTTTTACCCTATATTATTTTTAAATTGTTCTCTTCATTTCCCTAATTTTACCTAACTTAGCTGTAAATCTGAAAATTCATATTTCCTATTTAGTTATGGCTGCAGAAAATTTCCTAATGTACATTAGAGAATGCAGGGGTAAATTCTAGAAATAGGAACATGGTTATTAAAAAAAAAGTAATAACTGTCAAAGCAAAAACAAGAATATTGTTCCTTTCCTTCTGCTGTTGCCAAGAGGACAGTACAAGTTCCCTCTCTTTAGGGAGAATTACCTAATTATGGAAAATAGCATGCTCTTTCCCCTTTATATCAAAAGTGGATATTTTAAAGAGTGCTATAAGCTGTCTCCTTAAAATGGGGGCCAGAAAAGAGAAATGTGGGCTAACTATAGCAGGTGAATGATGACAGGAAATATCACTTCAAGAAATGGCAACCCTGGGGCTGGAGCGGTGGCTCGGTAGTTACGGGTTGCCTGGCATGCGCAGGTACACAGGTTCAAACCCCAGCACCCACGTACACAGCTAAGTTCAGAGCAACAAAAGCCATGTGAAAACTCAATAAAAATTGATTCTCTCTGTCTCTGTGTCTGTCTGTCTCTCTCTCTCTCTCTCTCACTGTCCTTCTCTTTAAAAAAAAAAAAAAGAAATGGCAATCTTAATTTTGCTATCTCATCTCTTATTCTCTGGATCTCCTGTGAGAAATAGTTACCAAATTATGGTCTCCAGATCAGCAGCATCAACACCATGTGTTGGACTCTACTCTAGACCTTCAGAATCTGAAACTCTAGGGGGTGGGACTTACAAACTTTGTCTTAACCAGAATTCCATGGAATTCTAATTTGACTGATCAATGTGCTAGAGAAATTTACTATTTCCTCTCCATTCTGGCTCTTAATAATAAAAAAAAAAACCCAAGTTTTTGCTAAAAATTTTCATATGTACACATTCTTCAACTAATTTATAAGATCCCTGGGAGCAAACATTTTCAGTCTTCCCTTTGCTTTCCCTTATACCAGAACCTTACAGTGAGCTAATAAGCAAAGGGAAAAATAGTAAGTATTCATTCAAATGACAAGAACTGGAGAAGAGGGACTTGGGAAGAGTTCTCCCTTTTTGAATGTGATTCTCCTATACACCTGAGCTTTCTATTCCCTGTAACTGCGATCTAGAATAAGATGTTAATCCTCTGATTTACACTCTCTGGGGAGAAGTAATTCATTCCTGGGATAGAACTTCTCAGCTTCAGAATTTGAGTAATTCAAGTAAAAACAAATTGAAAATTGTACAAACTACTTCCCCCAAAGGCTTAGAGACCTTAAATAGAGAGTAAAGACAAGGAACTACTTCTTTCTTAGAATCCCAGAGTAGGGGTCATATGACTGGGAAGTTTCATTTGTTACTCCTGTGCAAGATATAAGCTTTCAAACTCTTTCAACTGAAAAAGTTGCTTTGTCGCTGAGGACATGGTGGTGCAGGTCTTTAAACCTGTAATCCCAGTGACTGGAGGCATAGACTGGAGGATCCCAAGTTTGAAGCCAGCCTGGCAAACTGAGTGAAATCTTGTCACAAAAGGGTGGAGGATGAGGATGTAGCTCAATACTAGAAAGGAAGGAAAGAAATGCTGTGTTGGTTGCCTCCTCTTTCTTTGAAGCATTCAAAGCACAAAAGTCAAATATTTCCCCTGCACCAAGTGTCCTCACTATCCTTAAGCAAAATGGAACTAGCTGCTCAACTATTAGTGATTCAGATTCTGAGTTAAATAAATTTGGGGGCTTAGTGGTGGTTTCTAGGGAGGCCCTAAACACAGAGGCATTCTTCAACCCAGAATAAATAAATTAAATGTGTTCTATTAGCACTGAGCACTAATCCAATTAAACTGAAAGTGAAAAATTGCTCCATGTTATGATGGAAAGGATAACCTGTGCCTTCCATGTCCTAGACCTGATTTTTTTTTTTTTAAGAAAGAGTGACAGAGGAGGTTCAAGATGGTGACTTGAAGACAGATGGCTTCCCCAGCGGCTCTGAGACTGGACAGAAAATTCCCAGTTCATTTCCAGTTTTTGAGGTGCATTTGGGGGATTAGCATCTTGAAACCCCAGTCCTAAGTTGCTCAGTGGATTTGAGGAGCAGAGACAGGGGAAAAATGAGTGGGATTTTTTGTTGTTGTTGTTGTTGTTTTTCCGTCCAGACTGGGACGCAATGAGCAGGCTCCACCCGGGAGTGGGAGAGGAGTCAAGCAGCCTGCGAACTCATTCCCATGGACCGTGCTTTAAATATAGCGCTCCTGAGGTCTTGTTCACCTGCCGCTACCGTGTGACTGGCTGGTGAGTAGAACGGGGGAGGATTCTAGCGCGCACACGAACTCGCCACAGCAGAGAAGTCGTGGTGCTTTAAATATAGCGCCACTGCGGACTTTGTTTACCTGACGCTGGGGCAGGGCTGCTCTGGCAGCGAGTGGACCAGCAAACAGTGGAGGGTCTGAACAGAGCATGGAGAAAAAAGAAAATTTATCCACCCTGCCAGAGAAGCAGAAGTGCAACTTCTTTGTTTTGTTGTTTTGGATTACATTCCACCAGTGGGAGTGCTGCGGATGACAGGTACCCAGGCCCAGAGTGGCTACGTGGGCGGGGCTGAAAGCAGTCCCTGCTGCCCCTGTGGAGTTGAACTGACACAACAACCCTGTACTCAGTGCTCAGATTCCGTGCCTTATAAAAACAGCATCAGTTCAGCATCGGGGGCAGCGCAGTTGCAGACACCCTCTAGGTTCATACACTGTGGGGGACGAGCGATGTGCTGGGAATAGGCACAGTGAGGAGCCCAGCGGAACAGGCTGCTCGGCAGGAAAGCTGGGCCACCATTCCAAGCCCCAGGAGACAGCTCTCTCTGACTTTTTAGAGCAGCCTAGGAAAGCAGCCTCAGGAAATCACCACAGGCTTCAGTCTCACCCAGGAAAAGAAGGCCTACACCAGGCCCAGACTCCACCCTTCTTAGAAGATCTTCAATTTGTGGAATAAGGGAGAGCAACTCCCTGCCCTGTCCACTCCTCCTAGCCAGGAGGAGCACATCTTTTGCCACAAGAGACAGTGTATGCCTCTCTCAGCAGAGGGAGAATAGAAATCAGCCAGGCTCCCTGCACATTAAGTCCTCTGGCTGCAGCTGGCAAACTTCAGGGCTTTCCAGAATTAATCTTCTTCATTGGAAGCTCCTCCTAGAAATCCTATGAATCTGAAGACACCCCAGTCCGCTTTGTGAGATCACATAACCACAGACTGAGAGACAGTCATATCAAAACCCAGAAGCAAAGTGGACTTCTCCTCCCAAAGGTCCCAGAGACGCCCTTACTGGTTTTAGTTCCAAGGTTTCATTAAGAAACTTAACTTCCTTAAGGGAAAGAGACAATCCTAATATCTATACTTTCAAGTTTTGCCTATTACGATTTTTTTTTTTTTTGCTGCTGTTGCTTGCATGTTCTAGATGTATACCAATGCAATAATTGGAAAAGTTTACTGGTTCTCCGATATATAAAAACTCTAGCTGTTTTTTGTCTCCACGCCCTGTTAACTTCTAGGGGTGGTTATTCCCCCTATTCTTCCATGTTTTTTTTCTTCTTCTTTTAGGGGAAAAATTAACAATAACATTTCTTCCTGTTACGATACCCTGATTTTAGGTTTCTTTCTCTTTTTCCCTATTTATCATCTCTCTTATTCCCTCTTATCCATCTTGTCTAGCCTTCTCCTCATTCCTGAGAAGAAGGATCCTAGTCAGTGCATATAGTATTTAAAATATTTTATGCCTGACAAGCATAATTCACAGGGATAACTTCTTCCCTTTAATGGTCACCCAAATCTTAGTAATAACTCTTTCACCCTTCCTATATTAGCCCACAGCTTTCCTAGTTTCCCTTTGGATCTGTATTTTCTTTTCTACTTCTTTCTTTTCTCCTTTATTTTTAAATTTAGTAATTTTTTTTTAATTTTCTTTGCAAATTTTTTCCTCTTAGCAATTTCTTATTTTTCTACAGCAAATGCTTTACCTCTTCCACTTTCTCACTGTACATAATTCATCTATATAATCTCTTCTCTTAATTTCACCGGAATTACCCCCCATCTTACTCCAAATTGATTAACTCCCTTCAACCCCCCATTATTAAGGCTGTGTAACTATTACTGCTGTAATTTTTAAGCTGAATAATACTTATTTGTTCTTAAACTCTGACATATGTAATAGTAAAATACTGGTGTCACAAAAACATGGATTATCACTACCACTAGTTGCATAGGCTGAATTCAAAAGTCCATTATAACCTGTGCTAAATAAACAATTTACTGTTTATTGTAAGCTTTGGTTGTACATATTGACAATTTGCTACTAGCGCATGAGGTGTTGGAAATCTGTAAGGGTAACAAACAGTTCAGAGTAAAGGGGGTAGTCTTTTAAAATCAACTCTCCTGACAAAATCCCATTTCAAGTAATGGTCTGGACAGATTTCCCAAACAAACAGCTTAGTCCTTAAGGCAGGTGACAGGAAAAAGAACCACCGAATCTTGTATTGCTTGCACAAAGGGTTCACCTGGCAAATAAGAGAGAAGAATCTCTTCAGACAGCAGGAATCGAACTCAAAGAGGTTCACATCAATCTTAAAACTCCCCTAGTAAGGGGACTATGGCCAGGGACCGGGATGAAAATCTACAACAATATATGAATGAGCTGATAACTAAAAGGAAAGATGAATTAAAAGAAGAGATAATGAAGGGAATAAATGAGAAAACTCAAGAGTTGAGAAACTCGATCATTAAAGAAACTGATTCCCTCAAAAAGTAAGTTACAGAATTAAAATCTGCAATCAGTGACATGAGAGAGACCGTGCAAGAATTCAATTATAGACTAACTACAGTAGAAAATAGAACCTCTGTTACTGAAGAAAGAACTTCCGACAATGATGACAGGTTGATCAAGCCAGACCTCACCAACATTAAAAAACAAAAGCAATTAAGAGATCATGATCAGAATTTTAAAAATGTTTGGGATGAAATGAGAAGAAACAATCTGAAAGTAATTGGAATACAGGAAGAAATTGACACACACACCAATGGTATGAGGAATATTCTCAAAGATATTGTGAAACAAAAATTTTCTCCCATAAAAATAGAATCAGACATGCTCATCCAGGAAGCTTATAGGACACCCAAAAGGCTTAATCAAAAGAGAAACTCGCTAAGACACATCATATTCAAAATGTACAACAGGGATACCAAGGAAACTATATTAAAAGCAATAAGGGAGAAATGCCTAATCACATTCAGAGGCAAGCCAGTAAGAATTGTCTGTGTCTTTTCAATCCAGACGCTGGAAGCAAGAAGATCTTGGAATAATATCTTTCAACGTCTAAATGACCACAACATGGAGCCTACAATTCTATACCCAGCAAAACTGAGCTTCAAATTTGATGGAGAAATAAGAACTTTTCATGATAAAACAGAACTGGCAGAATTTGTCAACAGAAAACCTGCCCTACAAAGAATTCTCAAGGAAACACTCCAGACAGAAGAACAAGCAATTGATACACAAACCCCACAAACTGAAGAAATTCAGTGAAAGTATCACCCAGCAATAACCAACCAAGGCAACCACAGAACTAGCTAAATAAGACAAAATGACTTCATAGTCAATTATACACTTCCATTTTAACATTGAACGTGAATGGTCTAAATGCACCACTCAAAAGACACAGACTTGCAGACTGGATCAAAAAACAAAATCCAAACATATGCTGCTTACAAGAAACTCACCTCACAGGCAATGACATCCACAGATTAAGGCTGAAAGGATGGGAAAAAATCTACAATGCTTACAGCCCAAGAGAAGAAGCTGGTGTCCCTATACTTATATCCCACAAAGTAAATTTCAAACATAAATCAATCAGAAGAGACAAAGAAGGTCACTACTTAGTACTAAAAGGAGCCCTTCAACAGGAAGAAATAACCATAGTTAATATTTACTCTCCAAACAACAATGCACCCAACTACGTGAATAAATTACTTCATGACATCAAACCACTCCTTGATCACAACACAATTATACTGGGAGACTTCAACACTCCGCTGTCACCATTAGACAGATCATCAAAACAAAAAATCAATAAATAAATCACCAGCCTAAATAACTCCATAAACCAAATGGACTTAACAGACATATATAGAATTTTCCATCCCTAGTCAGCAGAACACACCTTCTTCTCTAGAGCACTTGGAACCTTTTCCAAAGTAGATCATATTCTGGTTCATAAAGATAATCTCAGCAAATATAAAAAAGTAGACATCATCTCGTGTGTCCTTTCAGACCACAATGCTGTGACCAACAGTAATAATTACTGTGATCAACAGTAATAATCATAGCAGAAAACACACATTCATGGAGATTGAATAATACTATTAAATTAAGAATGGATCCAAGAAGACATGAGAGAAGTAATCCAAAAATTCTTGGAAGAGAATGAAAATGAAGACACAACATATCAAAACCTCTGGGACAGCATGAAAGCTTTCCCAAGGGGAAAATTTATAGGAGTTCTCAGACTATGATTGGTTGCCTAGGTTCAGAAGTCGTTCCAAAAGGACATAAAAATAGCAAAGACATTTTGTCACATGTTTGGCTAAGGCTGCTGTGTGTGACACTCAAAAACAACATGAAGTCTTTTTTCATTCCTGTCTGTGTTGTTAAGGAAAATGAGGCCACATCCTCACAATATGGTGCTCCAACCACTGTAGACCAGCCCATATGGAGCCTGTGGTACATATATACCATGGAGTTCTACTCAGCAATTAGAAACAGCGATATTGTAGCCTTGGAAAGTAAATGGATGGCTATGGAGGAAATTATGCTGAGTGAAATAAACATAACCCAGAGAACCAAAGGTTGAATGTCTTCACTCATCTGTGGAAGCTGGAGCTAGACCCCACCCATTGAGAAAAGAGGTCAATTCTCATGTCTTAAATCTGGATAAGGTGTAATGACATACAACGTAGCATTTGTAGAGATGTATTGGGAAGGAGGGAGCGGGAGGGATAAGGGTGGGTAATTGGGGGGGCTTTTGGGGGTAAATCTAATTTTCAGAATTTATATATATATATATATTATTTCGTCAGAAGCTTGTTTGATTGTTCAACAAATAAATTTCTTAATAAAATAAATAAATAAATAAATAAATAAATAAATAAATAAATAAAAGGAACTCTGGTAACTTGATGCACAGTACATGGCATTGCCAAGTTTCCAAAGGTCCACTGTTCTCTAGAAAATCAATTCATCCTAGATTAAAAATAAAAAAATTCAGGGGTGCTAAGGATATAGTAACAGCATAATGTCTACAGTTACTTTCAGAGAAGAGACTTAGGTATTGGTGAAAAGTACAGAGATAAATTTCTTCTAACATCTTATTTGCCAATTCCCTCCTATAAATCATCTGTGCTGATGTAGTGAGGCATGATGTACACGTAAAACACTAAAGTAATCCGAATCTCATTCAACATCAATATAATCTTCCTTGTTTTCCTTCATACTTAGGGCAGCACAGTTTGCCATTGTTCCATATTAAGAAGAATGGCAGGGGACACACAAACCACAATGGTCTCCAAGTTCCTCCCTCAGAAGCCCTCAAATTCTTGAATTACTGACACAAGTCACTTAAATATGAAATATTAAAAGTAGTAATCTTGGGCTGGAACAGTGGTTTGGCAATTAAGGAGCTTGCCTGGCATACACATGATTGCGGGTTCAAACCACAGCAACATGTCAGAACAATGAAAACTACATGAAAAACTAAATAAAACTGACTCTCTCTCTCTCTCTCTCTCACTCTCACTTTCCCTCTCTCTTTAAAAAAAAGTAATAATCTTCTATTTTAAATACTGAACAATTGGTGTCATCATGAAAGATAAGTTACTTTGTGTCATTTTGTGTACAGCTTGTACACTTCCTACAAAAAGTAGACTTAATCACAAGAGTTAATGGTAACAAAGTACCACCAAGGTCATCAAAGGCCCCATAAAACTAGGGTTCCACACTTTTCCTACAGAGTAACTGAAGCCTCTTAAAATCACTTTAAGACTAGGACTTATAGCAAAAGGGAGAGGGTATGAAAGGTGTATTCTTGCCTCATTTGAAAGGGAAATATTTGAAAAGGGATAGACTTTGTGTGTGTAGAGCAGACTACCAAAATCCATAAGGTATCCAGGACAAATAAGAAGATGGCAAGAAAGAAAAATGCTGAAACATCACTCAAAACTATTATGAATGAACAAGCATGGTGGTCACAAACACACTGTCCCTGGAGTGCATGTGGTCTTGGATTCAAATCCCAGTTACCAGATATGACCTGGGCAAGTTTTACTCAGCCTAAAGGTATTACCTCACCTATAAAAAAGAAGAGTAATAAAATGCATCTGATAAGATTGCCGTGATAATTCAATGAGAAGACTCGAAGGCACTTAGTATATAGTTCCTAGTACACAGTAAACCCTCACTTCCTTTGTTATTTTTATTTATTTTTTTAAAACTTTCTAAATCCCCCATTAGGTTTGAAATCAATTCCAAAAGAAAAACATCATTTTCATCTTCCTTCTTAAAGGATGTGTTAGGGACTTAATTGAAGGAATAAATTTACATTAAGAGCCATATTTGCACATCTTGGCATGGCCCTAATGGAATCAGCTGTAATGCTGCTATAAATACCCAGAAGAGCAGTATTTTTTTTTAACATTTCAATATGGAAGAAAGACTGATATTTTGTATTGTCAACAACAACAAAGCTCTCTGATGCTTTTCTTAACAAGTAATTCTACAGCAGGGCAAATACCTAGAAATCACAAAATGGGAAAATTAGATCAGTAAGTCCATTCCATGTCAATAATTCTGTCTTTTAATAAATTGAAGGCATTATTCTATGTTAGAGATTACAATTCAGGTGTTCTAGTTTGAATATAAGTCATCATTTTGGATATATAATTGCTTGAAACAACAGCAATGTTTATTTTGTTCATGAATCTGCAATTCATACATGGACCCAGGAAGACAATTTATTGCCGCACCATTCAGCATCAGCTGGGCCAGCTCAAAGGCTAGAGCTGAGAAATCAACTGATAATTTCATTTCTTGCATATCTGTCTTATTTTCTAAACCAGGAAAACTCAAACAGCTGGGGGCTGAAACAGATGAAGTTCCTCTGGCATTCCCCTCTAACTCTGTTTAGTTCTTCTGTATAATTTCTTTAACATGGTAGCTTCAGACTGCCTCAACTCAGGATCCTGTGTTAGCTACCTCTTGATTGCTGTAATAAGGACCTGAGATAAATCAACTTAAAAGGGATAAGGCGGGGAGAGGGAAGAGGGAGGGATGATAGGGTGGAATCTAGGGAGACAATCAACAAATGTAACAAACTCTTTAGCTGCCCCCAAGAATTCAAATAATACTTATGCAATCATTTAATTTTGGGAAATTCACAATCTAAACATTTATATCAGTTATAAGGGCGAAATATAGAAGAATTAAGAGACTGGGGTGTGGACAATGTGGAAGTAATTCTGGTTGAGCAACAAATGTATATCATTCTGTTACTTTACATGCATTTATGAATGTACAATAACAACCCCTTAATGAAAAAAATTTAAAAACAAATAAATAAAATAAAAGAAGTAAAGGTTTATTTTGGCTCATAGTTTTGAATGCTTCAGTTCATGGTTGTTTGACCCATTGCTTTTGGGTCTATAGTGAGGCAATATATTGGGAACAAGTTGAAAAGGAAGTTGTTCAATTCATGGCAGCCAGGAAACAAAAAAGGGGGGAAAAAGGACTAGGATCCCAAAATCCCCTTTAAGGGCACACCCTAATGACCTAACTTTCTCCCACTTGCCCCCCTCCCACCTCTTAAAGATTACACTACTTCCCAATAACACCACAGCCTAGCAAGAAAGCCTTTAAGCACATGGGTCTTTGGGGTACAATTATAAAAAAAGAAAGCACAGGACAGAATAAAGAAAGTAGGTTAGAAGGAAGCTGTTTATCCTTTTGCAGCCTGGCCTAGGAATGCACGTTACTTTCAATTCCACCACATTCTATTGATCTACCCAGATTTAAGAATTGGGAACACAGATGCCTGCCTCTCAATGGAGGAGTGTGAAATCACACTGCAAGAAGAGTATACAGGATAAATAAGATATCTTATGAGTGAGACCACTTTGGGAAAATATAATCTGCCTCAGTATCTTAGTTTTCACACAGCATATCAGTCAGTGCTCTTGTACATGCCACAAAAACCAATTCTGGCTGACTTACAGGGGGGAAATTTTTATCTGAAGGATATGAGCACTCTAAGCCTCAAAGGAAAAGCTGGAAATGAGCCAGAATTGAGAGAGATTGAAGGGAAGCTGGGAAACAGAAGACAGTCACAGTAGAGTACAGTTAAAACACCTTTCTCATGATCACTGTGACTGAACAGTGATGTGCTTGGACCTCAATGCCACCAATGTTAACAAGATTATGCTGTCTGCATTTTTTAAAACATGTCCTCAAGATTTAAAGTTCTGAGTGAGCAATTCTCATCAGCTTAGACTAAGTTACTTATCTGAAGCTAGCTTCCAGGGACAGGTCTGACTCCTTCTAAAGAAGGAATCCTGCTTCCCACAAAGGTTCATGCAGTAAAGACTTCACCAACAGTAATTTATTTAGATGCTAGGTGGTCAAAAGCCCAGCAAATGTCTGATATATACAGAGGGCAAATAGCCTTCTATAATTTTTATATGAAAGATTATTCCATTTTCTTGCAACAAAAGGTAAGAACAGAACCTAGATTAGTAAATAGGTTTTAACCTGGAATAATTACCAAGTCCTCAATCCATGTTACAAATTCATGCTTTATAATGATGTTTATTAAATTAGCTAAAATCATAATCTTATTGGAGCAAGGACCAATTCTAACACTATGGACATCCCACAGAAAAAAAGTGTTTTGTGTTTTGTTCTCTTCACAAAGAATGAGTTTGCACATAACCAATGTTTGAATAATATTTCAGTGGCAACCATCTGCTGTATTGAATTCAAAACAAAAATTTCCAAATAACAATTTAAATTACCAGGGTAGGACAAAAGCATCTAATTTAGTCTAAAAATTTATGCAGGAAGTGATAATATTCACAGAATATAAGCACTATTACTTAATCATAAATTAAATGCAGCCCAAATTTTTACTTGGTGCAACATCTCAGACATTGGTCCTGATTTTGTATTCTGCCATAAAATGAGTACAAAATGATAGAGAACATGTAATTACCATGAGGACAGAGTACTTGATGGGCATGTCTTGTTAGTAAGAAGTACATGGTAGGATTCATGCTTCAATAAATATTAGTTATTTTTGTCAAAGTTTTGGAGGAGTGGGAAGAGAGGATTTAAAAAAGGCAAGAAGAAAGAAAACAGTAATAAATTGTACAAGATTATTTTAGAAAAGATACCTGGACCAATGAAAACCAATGATTGTTCATTAATTTCTCTTGTATAGTTGGATATTGCAAATAGTGCCCTAAATCTTTCTTCAAAATTTAGATCACCTCTTTTCCACCTAATACCAACAGTAAATGGCCAACATACACTTTTAAACCACTGAGTGATTGCTGACTGTTACCTTCAGTACACACTAAAAACCCTTATTGCCTTTCATAACTGCAGGATTGTCTCACTTTGGGCAAAGACTTGTTTTTCTGGAAAAGATTGCTCTGCATATGATGAGAAAAGATATGCACTGCACATAACATAGCTCTAGTGTTTAGAAACTGCTGGAAGTAGATATAATAATGGGAAAAGGATGATATAATTGAAACACAAAATGGATGTTTTCTGCTTAATAAAATATTCGAATTATACCATCTGATAATATACAACATGAATTACAATCAAAAGGGATACTTTAACAAGGACATTTTTGAATGACAACGAAATATATTCTTCAATATTATACAAAAGAAGCAAGAGCCAGAGGAAGAAGGAAGGAAGGAAGATGAGTAACAAGCACATACTAGCCACAAAACCTGTTGGAATGAAGTAAATCACTAAACCTTAGGTTTGAAAGTAACTTTGAGAAATACCTAATCATCCCACAACAATTTAAAAGCTATTCAGAGAGGATTCAAGATTCCAACAATCTGGGGCTGGAGCGGTGGCTCAGAGGTTTCAGCGCTTGCCTGGCATGCACGAGGACCCGGGTTCAAACCCCAGCACCACATACACAACTAAGTGTTGGAGCAATGAAGGCCATGTGAAACACTAAATAAAGTTGTTTCTCTCTTTCTCTGTCTCTCTCACTGTCCCTCTCTCTTTAAAAAAAAAAAAAAAGATTCCAACAATCTAATCAGACTAATAAAACAGAATTATTGATACACTTAATCTTGCTTAGATGATTAAGTTTCTTAGTTTAGGGCTGGAGCAGTGGCTCAGCGGTTTTGGCACCTGCCTGGCATGCACGAGGACCCGGGTTCAAACTCCAGCACCACGTACACAACTAAGTGTTGGAGCAACTTAAGGCCATGTGAAAAATTAAATAAAGTTGTTTCTCTCTGTCTCGCTCATTGTTCCTCTCTCTTAAAAAAAAAAGTTTCTTAGTTAACAAACAAGTATTTTTAAATGATTTCTTCTCTAACATTAATTTCTTCATGCTTCAGTCTTAAAACCATTTTTTAAAAACCATTTTGTTTTGCCCTTAGTAGAGATGAAAAACAGCTAATCTCCAAAGTCTAGAACAGAACATCTTCATGTACATGAAGACCTTTTTTTTTTTTAAGAAAGAGGGGAGAGGGAGAGAGAGAGAGAGAGAGAATCAATCTTTATTTAGTGTTTCATGTGACTTTCATTCCTCAGCCATTTCGTTGTGTACATGGTGCTGGGGTTTGAACTCATGTCCTCACGCTTGCCAGGCAAGCGCCGTAACTGCTGAGCCACTGCTCCAGCCCCCATGAAGACCTTTTTGATAATATGTCACCTTTTTATTCTTTGTCATCTGAAATAGACCAGAGATGTCCCTTTAATCTCATTTTAGTTTTGATTTTTCGATCCCCCAGTTATATGCTTATTTATTTTTTTCCAAACTATCTTCTCCTTTCACTCAAGTTCAAATCCTATTCCGAAATGGACTTGAAGAGTGCCAATTAAATGAAAATGGCTAGAGAAGTGCAATAGCAGACTTTGAAAATGAAACCTTGACATTTATATGTATTTTAAAGCTAGAATGAAAAGGGAATAAAAATTTCTAAGCATCCCAGAATAGATCCTTGGATTTCAAGCCAATTACTTTGAAGTTACCTATTTAAATTTCCAGCTTTGGATTCAATCAAAGGGTCATGCTATTTAATTTCTGAGAAATTACAGAAGTGTGCTCAATAGAGCAATGGGCAGGTCCCATTTGTCTACCAAGATTTAAAAATAGCTATTCTTTCCCATTGTCCCCTTAACTCTTTTTTATCATTATTATTTCAGGATTTGTTAAGAGCTAAACCCATGCTACTACATTTGTTTAAGTGAAATACTACAAAAGAGAAATTTCAATAATTCTTTATTAATGTTTGTGTTTTTATAAACTGTAGGTAGAGATCTGTCTTATGTGGGAGGGCCTCAGTTAGTCTAATTACCAGCTTCAGAATAGCTAATTAAAACTTTAAAACTTTAAGGCTTTAGAGCCACCATGACGTACCAAAGCAGAGAGAAAACCATGGACTACTGTAGTCATTATGCATCACAGACACAGCCGTGCTGCTGTGAGTGTCCATTACACTCCCCACCATCTTGTCAATATTGTGGATCTTGGATTACTATGATAACATCAACTAATGACTTACTAGTGATTACTATGCCCTCTTAATTAATACAGAGGCTTGATTTTTTAATGTATAATAAATTTAAATCTATTTTAAGCCCTTTGGATAGTTCTGATGTCTTCACTTGAAAGTTAACAATCTTATATCATGTTCTTATTTTCTTGGAGGACTTTAGGAAAACAATAGCTTCTTGGTCTTAGACCAACATACCCTCTTCTTTGGAGGAGAGACTGAGATGGCTTTTCAACAGTGATGAATGGGGTAGCTATAGCACTCTGCTGTGAGAGCCTGGACTAGGCATTCTAGCCTTCTGCTTTTGCGGTCTGCTTTATGGGATTTGGAATACTCCTCACCTTTATCCCATAGTTGGGATCCGGAAAGGAAAGCAGCAGATGCTTGAAAGATATACTAATCCTGACCTTAGGCAAATTCTAAATTGTGCTGCCACACAGATATCAGGAGGGACTGAGTAACAGTGACAGCAGAACAAGAGCAGCAGTTAAGGGAAGTGCATGATTTTGGCAATTAGAGATAAGCCAAGACTAAGCATCCCACAGCAATGTCTACAGAACACATCATGGCTTTTAAGTCCTATGCTTTTAAGTCCTAAGTCCACTTTCTTCGTGGAGTTTTCGTGACTGGAAAGAATATTCTCATATCCAGTCATGTTTGCAATAGTATCTTCCTTTTGAGTATTAAAAATGATTCCAATTTACATAATACAAACATTTGTACAAACATTACACTAAAAACAAAAAGTATAAGAAAATCATATGAAAACTATAAGATTTGTCTTCTATTTCATTGAATCTAAGACTGCTTTTTCACATTTTGTTATCTCTGAAATCAATATATGTTATAACTGATAGTTCTTAGATTCAAAGAAAACAATAAATCAACAACAAAAGTTAAAGCTTCAGTGTGGCAGGAATCATCACATATACTCTTAAAAGGCAAGGCTTGTGGGCTGGAGTGGTAGCTCAGTGGTTATGGCACTTGCCTTGCATGCACAAAGATGCAGGTTTGAACCCTGGCACCACACACACAACAAAGTGTCAAGCAACAAAAGCCAAATGAAAAACTACATAAAATTGATTTTTTTCTCTCTCTCTCTTTAAAAAAAAAAAAAAGGCAAGGCCTAAAAAATATTTACAACACGTCCAACATAAGGTTTATATCCTGTACAAAAAGGAACTTTTACAGATCAAACCACAGCTGGGAAAACAACAGAGAAATGGGCAAAAGATGTGAACAGAAAATTTACAAAAGAGGCGGCAGATATTTTTATACATAGTTATTATTATCATAATTATAATTTCACAGCCCCATCTCTACCTTACTGCTCCTAAAAGTCCAGTTATTAATTTAGGCTGAAGAAAAAGGATAAAGAAAAGAATCTTCTCTGTCCCAGGCACTGTACTTCTAAATTTCACAAATATGGGCTTGTTAAAGGCCTACAACAACTGTGTAAACCTGATTTCATTGTGCAGATAAAGAAAGCAAGGATTAGAGAAGCTGAGTAATTTAACCAAATTCTCAGAGCACATGCGGTAAAGCCCAGATTCCAAGTTCAAAGCTCTTACACAGCTTCTAATGAAAACACAATTATAAAAACTATTCACATAAATGATACTCCCCTTAGAATGTGGGCAAAGGAGTTCCTCACCATGTCTTCCACAAGACTTTCAGGATCAAGCCAAGAAACAAAAGCAAAATTGTCCTATACCCCAATGGATTCAAATGAAAACTGGTAATAAGATCAGGTACAACTCCAAAAGGAGACACTAGAGGAGAACCAAGCTGGGTCTATAAACAATTACATGAAATGGCATTCATATTTCATCTTGTCATGTCAAGCCAAAAAAAAAAAATATTACCACTTTCTGGTAGCTGACTGTTAACTTAGAACACGAGCTTTCTTTAAATACAAAGGTGCCGCAGTGCTAGTTTTATTTGGTTCAGTAATAAATATGAAACACTTGAACTACCAAAAAAAAATTGGGGGGAAGACCTTGGATTTTAAACCCAAAGTAGTAGCCATTATTGACATTTCCTGAATCACCACTGGCATAGGACAATCTCCAGCAGAATAGGAAATTTCTTAAAACTTGTATCTATAATTTTTTCCTTTGGAAAAGGAGACACTGTCATATTAAATATGTTTTGACTCAAAGGTTATGTTTGGTTTAAAGTACAGATGACTTTGCATCAAAGATAAGTATATTCCTATTCTCAAACAGAGTTTTAGGGGAACATAAGTCAGTGAAAAAAATCCATACTTTTATCAGAATACATGCAAAGAAGAACAGCCAGGGCAAAGTAGGCCTCACTCTGATAGTCAGGCGGAAAGGGTTAAATAAATGGTCTGACACACACCAGGGCTATTGGAAGTAAAGTTATAGCTAGCCTTGTTGTACAGGTGATACCCTGAAATCTTACCCTAATCCTCTGACTGCCCTGCATTAATGACTTGACAGTGTGCCTTCAAAACAAGCCACAGTCCAGGAAGTTGCCAAGGCTGCATCTGCTACAATTCCCCTGCATCTCTATGTGAAAATGCCAGGAGAGATCAGGCATGAAAATAGAGGAAGCCGTAGGTGTCTCTTGTGCTTTCACACACAGAAAAACAGGTCATTTACCCTTTGTAAAAGTCTCAGGTGTTGGAGAGCTCAGTTTGATGCATGTGGCTGAGTAACAGGATTAAAACAGGATGCCTCTAATTCCTCAGTCTTAGAAGCCAATCTGCAGTATCAGTCTAAGGGTTATGTCATACTTCTCAACTTACAAAGGTTATTATTTGCTCATAGTCTTTTCACAGACCAACCTGCTCTTTTAAAAACTATTTTTTCCCCTCAACAACCAAAATGTAATCTAGTATGAAGTGAAGTGCTTCAGGCTATTTAGCCCATATTCCAATAATTTTTGAGAAAAATGTTAAATATGTTAAAGTGTTATCCACAGTCCGTCATGGAACTCAGCCTCTAAAAAAATTCCAAATTAAAAGAACTAAACCAACATGACACTTTTCAACACAGCTGAATGTTTAGAATGACAGCATGCTACCAACTGCACTGTGTCAGATGCAATTCACCAGCCATTGATCAAAATGGTACTGCTTTTTATAACCACAATAGCAAAGGATAACATGAATCCTATTTTCAAGTACTTCATCAACACAAACTTGAGGTTTACAATTATCTGCTTGCAATACTGACAAAAAAAAAAAAGAATTATTTTTTATTCAGGAAAAAACTTCCTTCTGGATTTAAACATGGAAGGAAAAAAGAAGGAAGGGAAGAAATCCAAGTTATCTGTAAACTAATAAACTTTCAATAAGATCATAAAAATACGGGATGGGGGACAGAGAATTCAAATGAACACTTAGATATATGCCCTAAAAATCTGAAATAAAATGATAGAATTAAAAACAACATAAGCCAATTTACCCTGAAGCAAAAAATGGAATATGGAACTGATTTTAGACTAAATAATAAATGGAAATCTGATTTTATAATTCTTGCTGAATCAATTAAGGTTACAAGTACTTTTAAGAGTTCATTAAAAATTCAAAAACAATCAAGTAGTTTCCAGTAACTGGATATTATTTGCTGATTGTCTTTCCTCTCAGTTCATTTTAAATTTTTAAGATAAATTGACTCAAAGAGTATCAGAAGGCAATTAAAGAAAGCTTTTGTTTAAGTTTGAAAATTAGTCTGAGAGATTATGAATTAGAAAAATAGAGATAATCAGACATCATATTAATCACCCAAATAGCTCATGAGTAAAGAGCAAGTGCTTAAAATATAAGGGGCAAATGATTTTTATGAGAAAGATTGCTTACCATTATCACACCTCACTACAGTATCAAGGAAATCACCTTCAGTTTAACAGATCTATTAAAGTAGTTCTAAGTAGAGAATTTTAAATCACTCTCATGTGATAATTATTTATCATTATTCCAGGACTATTATTTTCATCATCTAAACAGAAAAAAATTAGATACTAAATCTTGAATATCTCTAAAGGAAATATGAATGTTATAAAGTATGCAAGGCATGAGGATCTTTTCAACAAGAGAATGAGATTGTAAAGGTCTGTCATGGAACTAGGCCTCAATAGTTTGAGCCTACAATAAAATTTAGCAAACACCTTCAATGGCCTTCATAATTAATAAAACTAATAAAGTGAAAATACTCCATTAATATTAAAAGCAGAGTTCTATATACAAAGCAAATATTTTGTAAGTAGGAGGTTTTACTCTTTTGAAATTAATAAGCATTTCAGCCAGACCTTTCCAGGCACTGAAAAGACAAAAAAAAAAAAAAAAACAAAAACAACAACTCCCTAGAGAGAAGAGAAAGTTCCATAGGGGTGGGGGTGAGAGTCACAGCAGTTCTACTAATTCAGGATAAGTCAAGGGATACTTTTCTAACATCACTTGGCAACTCTTCGATTTGGCCTTGAACAGAAACACCAAAACACATTTCAAGGAAAAAAATACTATTTCTCTCTACTATGATCCTTTTTTTTTTTAATTCAGGTGTTGAGTTGTTGGCACAATCATAAATGCATTTAAAGTAAAAATATGATGTGCAAGTGATACTAATCCATAGTTACCCAAATATCACCCACAACCCAGTTTATTAATTCTTTCCAGGATTAAATGACTACACAAATATTATTTGACTTCTTAGGGAAGTAAAGAGTATGTTATATTGTTCATTCTCTCCCTAAATCCCTCCCTCTCCTACCAACCCATTCTCTCCTCACACGCCCCCATAATGTATATGTTCCCATAATGTATGTGTTGCTTTGCCTTTGGTGGATTTGACAAATGATCTGATTAGCTTTTGCCCAAGCCTGGGTTTACCACTAGCCTTCACAGAAGAGGGAAAACATTTGGCCCTTAACTCTCTGGGTTTGACTAACTTCACTCACCATGATGTCTTCCATTGCTATCCATTCACCTTTAAAGGCAGAATATTGTTGTGTCTAATAGCTGAATAGAATGTATGTGTATGTGTGTTTGTGTGTGTGTGTATATATATATGCTTTTAGATCCATTCATCCACTGAGAGGCATCTGGGTTGACTCCCTAATTTAGCTATTGTAAATTTAACTGTAAAGAACATTGATTTTGCTGTGTTGCTGTAATATGCTAATTCTGACTTATCCTGGTAAATACCCAGAAGAGGGATAACTGGGTCATATGGTGAATTCAACCATAATTTTTTGAGGAGTCTCCACACTGCTTTCCAGAGCAGCTGGACCTGTTTGCAGTTCCACCAACAGCGTGCTAGTGTTCCTATCTCCCCACAACTCCACCAGCATTTGTTACTGTTTGTATTCTTCATCTTTGCCAATCTGACTGGAGTCAGATGAAATCTTAATGTTGCTTTGATTTGATTTCTCTGATTACGAGTAATTTAAAACACTTTCTTGTGAATTCATTGGCTTCCTCAATTTCCTCTGTTGAGAAGTTTCTGTTTACCTCTCTGTCCCACTTATTGATTGGACTGTGTTTTTGTTATCAAGTTTTTTGAGTTCTTTGTAAATTTTTTACATTAGTCCTCTGTTGAAGGACTCACAGGCCATGAATATTACCCATTCTTTAAGTTCACTCTTGAGAATTTTGACCAATTCCTTGGCTCAGCAAAAGCTGTTTAATAAATGGCATCCCATTTACTGATTCTTGACTTTACTTCTTTCGCTTTGGGAGACATGTTGAGGAAATCATTGCCAACCTTACATGTATAGTGTTTTCTTCTAGAGGTTGTATGTTAGCTGGTTAAATTCCTAGTTCATTGATACATTTTGATTTGATTGTTGCACAAGGTGAGAGGTAAGGATCTAATTTCAATTTTCTGCAAGAGGCTGTATAGTTTGCTCAACACCAACTGAATAGGCTCTCTCTCTCCTTCATGTTATGATTCGACCTCTTTGTCAAAGATTAGATGTTTAAAGATTTGGGAGTTTGTCTCAGAGACTTCTATTTTATTCCATTGGTCTTCAATCCTATTTTGATACCAGTACCATCCTGTTTTTGTTACTACTGCTCTGTAGTATAATTTTAGATCTGATGTTGCAAAATCACCTGTTTCATCATTCTTGCTTAGTAATGTTTTGGCTATTATGAGTTTTTGATGTTCCAAATGAATTTGATAATTGCTTTTTTGGTAACTGTGAAGAATGACATTGGCATCTTCATGGGGATTATGCTGAATCTGTGCAGTGCTTTTGGCAGGATGGCTACTTTAATTATATTAATTCTGCCTCACCTAGAGCATCTTTCTATCTTCTCAGATCTTCTGCAATTTCTGTCTTCAATGTTTGATCATTTTCATTGTAGAGGTCTTTTACTTCCCTTGTTAGATTAATTCCCAAGTATTTTATTCTTTTAGAGGATATCATAAATAGTACACCAATTTCCTGATTTCTTCTTCTGCCCTATTATTGTTAACGTACAGGAAAGCTATTGATCTATGGATGTTAATCTTGTACCCTGCCACTTTGTAGATCTGTATAGATGCAGTTTTCTGGAGTTTTGGGATCTTCCAGATATAGGATCATGTCATCAGCAAAAAAAGATAGTTTGACTTCCTCTCTTCCTATTCTTATCCACATGATTTCCTTCTCTTGACTGATTACTATGGCTAGGGTCTCAAGGACTATATTGAATAAAAGTAGTGAGAGTGGGCAGCCTTATCTTGTTCCTCAGTTTAGTGGAAATGCTTTCAACTTTTCTCTGTTTCATATTACACTAGCTGAGGGTTTGGCATATGTGGTCTTCACAAGTTAAGATAAAATCCTTTGATTCCTATTTTCCTCTAGAGTTTTTGAGCATGAGTGGGTGCTGGATTTTATCAAAGGCATTTTCTGCATCAATTAAGAAGATCATATGGTTTTTGTCCCTAATTCTGTTCAAGTGATGAATCACATTTATTGATTTGTGTATTTGGACCAGCCTTTCATCCCTGGAATGAGGCCCTCTTGATAGTGATGAATTATCTTCTTGATGTGTTTTTAAATGAGGTTTCCTAGAATATTATTAAGGATTCTTGCATCAATGCTAATCAGGAATATTGGTCTATACTTTTTTTTTCTTTTTCTTTTCTTTTTATTTTATGTATCTTTGTTGGATTTTGGTATCAGAGTTATGGTTGCCTGTTTGGGAGATTCCCTATTTTTCAATTTCTTGGAATAGTTTAATAAGTTGAAATGTTAGCTCCTCCTCCTGGGTGTGGTAAAAGTCAGCAGGGAATCCATCAGGTCCTGGGCTTTTCTTCTTTGAATGGCTTTTAATTGCTATATAGATTTCAGTGCCTGTTCTTGGCTGTTTAGGATTTCAATTTCATCCTGCATCCATTTGGGGATGCTGTATGTGTCTAGAAATTTGTCCATGTCTTCCAGATTATCTAAATAAGAGGAGTAAAGTTTTTCAAAATATATTCTAATAATTCATTGGACTTCCTTGGAGGTCAGTAGTGATTACACCCTTGTTGTTGGTGATTTTCCTGATATGCATCAATTCTTTCCTTCTTCTAGTTAGACTGACTGGGGGCGGGGGGGTCTGTCAATTTAATTTTTTGAAGAAACAACTCTTTGTTCAATTGTTTTTATTTTTGTTCCCGATTTTGTTGATTTCACTTTTGATCTTGATTATCTCCTGCCTTCTGCTGGGTTTGGGATTAGTTTGTTCTTCCTTTTGTATGGATTTGAGTTGGAGCATAAACTTATTTGTGATCTCTCATGATTTTTAATCTAGGCACTAGGTGCAATAGATTTTCCCCTTAAGAATGTTTTCACATTGTCCCAAAGGTTTCAATATGTTGTGTCTTCATTCTCATTCTCTTCCAAGAATTTCTTGATTTCTGCTCTCATGTCTTCTTGGATCCATTCTTCCTTTAATAGGGTACTATTCAATCTCCATGTATGCGTGTTTGTTTTCTGTAATGATTTTTGCTGTTAATTGTTATTGGTCATGGCATGGTCTGATAGGATACATGGAAAAATATGTACTCTTTTATATTTGCTGAGATTTCCTTTGTGAACTAGAATATGATCTATTATGGAGAAGGATCCATGACCTGCTGAGAAGATGGTATTCTCAGCCAATTTGGGGTAGAATATTCTATAGATGTGTGTTAAGTCCATTTGATTTATGAAGTTGTCTCTTTGTTTTTTTTTTTTCTTTGACAATCTGTCTGTTGGTGATAGAGTAGTAAAAGTCTCCCAGTATTATTGTGTTTAGGTTCACAAGTGGTTTTATGTAATGGAGTAACTTTTCCACACAATCAGGGCATTCGTGTTTGGAGAGTATGTATTTACTATAATTCTTCCTGTTGTATTGTTCTCTTTACTAGGATGTAGTGGCCTTCTGTATCTCTTCTAATTAATTTCTGTTTGAAAACTATTTTGTCAGATATAAGTATTGCAACTCCAGTTTCTTTTCTAGGGTCATATGCCTGGTAGATTTTTTTTTCCCATCCTTCACCCTCAACCTGTGGATGTCATTGGCTATAAGGTGGGTCTCCTATAAGTAGCATATTGTTACTTTATTTTTTTTATACTGTGTCTTTTGATTGATACATTGAGACCATTTACATTCAGTGTTAGGATAGTTATGTGGTTGTGGTTCACAGTAATCATATTTTATTATTGAGTTTTGTGTTTTCTTGGTTGTCTTCTGATAGCATGTAGTTTTATTGAATTTCTTATTTGTGGGTTCTGAGAAGTATTTGTTTGTACTTCTATTTGGAGTTTATCTGAGGATTCTTTGTAATGCTGATTTTCTGTTCATGAATGCTGCAAGTTTGATCTTATTGTGAAATGTTCTTATTTCTCCATCAAATATAAAGCTGAGTTTGCTAGGTATAGTATTCTCAGCTGCAGGTTGTGATCATTCAGACATTAAAAGATCTCTTTCCAGGATCTTCTAGCTTCTAAAGTCTGAGCTGAAAAGTCAGATGATCCTTGTTGATCTCCCTCTGAATGTGATTTGGCATTTTTCTCTAGTACATTTTAATATTGTTTCCTTGATTTCCCTGTTATAAATTTTGAATATGATGTGTCTTGGTGAACTTCTCTTTTGATTAGGCCTATTGGGTGTTCTATATGCTTGCTGGATAAGCATATCTGATTCTATTTTAATATAGAAAAATTTTTCTTTAGCTTTTAATTGAGAATTTTCTTTATGCCATTCATTTGCAATTCAATATCTTCTTATAGCCATATTACTTTTAGATTGTTTATTTTGATTTCATTCCAGAAATTTTGAAAATTCTGCTCCTGCTATGTGTGTGTTTTTTTCTCTCTCTTTTCTTTTTTTGTCATCCACGCACTCAAGCTTACTCAGCCTACTGTCATTGTTGGATATTCTTTCCTCTAGAGCTGAGGTTCTGTTTTCTATAGAATTTAATATATATTATTAAATTCTTCCCCATCATTCTGCTGATGTGATTGACTGCAGATTTTAGCTCTGTTATGTCCTTTTTCAATATGTCTATTTCTTTGATAATAGATTTTTTTACCTCTTGAGTTTTCTCTTAGTCCCTTCATTATATCTTCTTTTAGTTCATTGTTCCTTTTAGTAATCAGATCATTGATCATTTTTTCTAGGTTTTCTTCTCACTCTCTATCTGCGGGCTCTTTGTTAGGGGAATTGTGGGTTTCAGATGAACCTTTTTTACATTGATTTTCTTCATTTTTGAACAGCTTCTTCTGCCAGGATGCAAGGCGGGTCTCCAAGTGGTTCTCCCTTGCAAGTCAAAGGGTCAGGTCAGACACCACCCCTTTGATGATCGTCTTCTTCGAGAAAGCTGCTTCTGCCTGGAGCCTCGTTTTGCTTCACCTTTTGGATTTAGGCTCAAGGTCACTGATCTGAAGCCCAGGTCACCCTGGTCAGAGTGTGCCCTCATGGATGGGATTAGTATTCTAATAAGAAAAGACATGAATGAAATTCATATTCATCCCCTTATGTGTGTGTATGTGTGTGTGTGTGTGTGTGTGTGTGTATACATGCATGCTTGCATGGCATGTGAAACACAACAAGAATGAAGTCATCTGCAAAGCAGAAAGAAGTTCCTCACCAGACACTGGATCTGCCAACCTCGATTCGGGACTTACCAACCTCCAAAACTGTGAGAAATAAAGGTTTGTTGTGTAGGCCATTGAGTCTGCAGGCTCTTGTTCAAGTAGCCCAAACTCACTAGGACCATGTGCTATTTCTAAATGTGCAACTTCCTGTACAATGATGTCTGAGTGTTTTATCACATGGGCACCTTACCAATCCACCTCTTTCTGTTAATGCTACCAACACTGCCCAGTTGCTCAGAAATATTTTGACCTTCCCCTATCTTTGTCTAAATTCTATCAGTCATCATATCCAGTTTCCTTCTTCATGTAATTGAAATATATTGTTGTTAGAATGATCTATGTGTCAAAAGGATGTTGATGAGGAACATACTGGCATCTACAAGGTGATTAAGGAGTTTGTACTGCCTGTGGGAATGGAAAGAAAGGAGCAAAGTTTTAAAAATGATTTGGAGAAAGGCACCTGGAAGTGACTAACACTCACTTCTTTATTTTTAAACAAGTTTAAACTCCTTGGTCCACACTTCAAAATTTGAAACTACATATGTAATCTTACCTCCGGGATATATCCCAACCTGTTGCTTTTGCTACAAATTCATCAATGAAACTCACTGAGTAATCTAGACTCTTTCATTCCTACGTGATTTCATTCCTCAATGATTTGAGCCCTTTATCAGCAATTATACATAAACTGCTTTCATATGTCACATCATCCTCACAATAAACCAACCATTTGAAAGAAAAAGGAAGTTCACATGACTTGACCAAGGTTATTGCTAAAAAGAAAATGGAGCAAAGTCTCTCACCCGGAAATTCTGTATCTAAGTTCTTCCCATTCTACTTTACAACCTTATAATCTCTCTCAAAAATATCTTATAATTCTATCAGGCATTCCCCCAGGTATTTCTTGCTCACAGAATGCACAATATTTATACAGGGGTGACTCAAAAAGAATCATTTGTGTAGTGATTCAGAAAGGGATAACATTTGCTTATCATTTCTAGTATCAAGCACTGTTTTTCTTTTTTTATTTTTTAATAGTCCCTAGAGTAACAGTGAATACAGCTAGACCAAAGGTAGGTGAAAGTCATGGAAAGTATAGTGTTATGCTATAAAATAATAACAATAATGTCAAAATATAAAACAACCAGTCTTCCATTGATATTTCCAGATGAAGAAGTAATTCCTTTTTGAGACTATCCAGGTATTATTTGTCTAACCTCATTCAGTCAAAATAATCTAACTTATGTTCTAAAGAAACAGAATCATGTACTATATTCATTAGAAAGGACTTGGAGGTTAACTAACCCAAATGAATTGAATAGATGCTACCATTTGCTTATGACATAAGAAAGTACGATTCAAACTGGCATAAGAGAAAAACAACAATCAAAAACCATACCTAGGAAGGTGGGGTGGGGTGAGGGAGGTAGGGAGGGGAAAGAGGGATAAAGAGGGCTATCAATACAACAGGTAATACTCAACTCCATTAGAAGCCTAGCTATACACAGACAGGCAGGGAACCTCAGAAATGTCAACAATTATTATACATGTATATGGTTCATTTCAAACTATAGTATGGTGGAATTACAGAGGATACATGAGCTCGGTGAATGGATGAAGGGGGGTAGATCCTGGTCTAGGATCAACCTCAACTTACTATCTCACTATGTCAATATCCATACATGCATGATTACATAACAACAATTCCCTCCAATATATAAGTCTATATTGAACTAATAATTTTTTAAAAAGCTTTTTATTGTCAAAAACTTGAAAAGACAGTAGTAGATCCATGCATATTTGGGGTCTCCTTTCTTCTGTAGAGTCTCTGTCTCTAGTTATCTCCATGTGGAGATTTCCTACAATTCCAGCTTTCCATTCAACTTACTTAGGAACTTGATTAGAAAATAACCTTCTCCTGAATTGCTCCAGATAAAGTCCAGAAACTAACTTCTTATCTATCCAGCCTGGGTTGCCTGCCCACCCTAAGTGACTTAATAGTGGCCAGGGGAGATATATATTTGTATGCATCCCTGAATAAAAAGCACTGGATTGAGTTGGACCCACCTAAACATAAGAACCAAAAACGGGACAGTGGTAGTTCTCCCAAGGAGAAATGGGAGCTGAGCAGACCAAATAAATGTCTACCATATTAACTCCCTGTTAAAAAATTAAACCATGTGTGATGACACATGCCTGTAATTCTAGTGACTCAGGAGGCTGACACAGGAGAATCACAAATTTAAGGCCAGTCTCAGCAATTCATGGTCCGAAGCAACTTAGTGAGACCCTATTTCAAAATAAAACATAAAAGGGGCTGGGATGTAACTCAGTGGTAAAACACCCCTGGGTTCAATTCCCAGTACCAATTTAAAAAACAGGGGTGTTGAAATGCTCAAGGTCACAATACCAGGACCATATCTCAAGTGGTTAGTAATTTACTCAAGAGTTTAAACAGATAAATCAATACTGTAAACAGATAATATTGGAACACTGGGCATGTAGCTCACGGGTACAGCACTTACCCAGCATGTATAAGACCCTGGGCTCAACCCCAGTACTGCAAAGAAAAAAAAGAAAGAAAGAAAAAAGCAGTATACATAGATAATATTGAATTCTACTTACTTAAACTTCATTGATTAGTAAACACTCAAACCATAATGAATAAGAAATAAAGAGAGGGGGTTGGAGTGGTGGCTGAACGGTTATGGTGCTTGCCTGGCATGTGCAAGGACCTGGGTTCGAACGCCAGCACCACATACACAGTTAAGTGTCAGAGCAACAAAAGCCATATGAAAAAATAATTGATTCTCTCTCACACACACACACTGTTCCTCTCTCTTAAAAAAAAAAAAAAAAAGAAGAGAAAATTCCTCCCTTTTTCAAAGGTCACATATATAATCTTTCATTATAAAAAAAAAAAAAAACAAGCAAATAAGGAGACAAGACTGCAATGTGTTGTATTATCCCTGAAGCTGCTTTGAAAGTTTGTCCTAAAAACAGGGGCACTGGTTCTCCTTCTTGCATATATACATAAATATCCATACTTCTTATTTCATACTCTAAAAATGCTCCACCATATATAGTAGGTATACTTTCTCTTTTAGTACAGTGAGCTCTAGCATTTTAAATATCAACTGAGACATCCTAAAGTGCTTTGCATTGTTATATAGTTTGGACATAAGGTATCTCCCAAAAGCTCATATATGAGACAATGCACAAATGTTCAGAGATGATGTGATTACATTATGATATCTATTACTTAAGCACTATAATGGGTGGTGACTATAGGCAGGTACAGTGTAGCTAGGAGAAGTAGTTCACTAAGGGCATGCCTTTGGGGTTTATATTTTGTCCTTGGTGAGTGAATCTTGCCATCTCTGATTCCTACCTTTCATGAATTGAGCAGTTGTCCTCTTCCATGCCCTTCCACCATCATGTTCTGCCTCTCCTCAGGCCCAGAGCTGTTGAATCCACCAACGATGGACTAAACCTCTGAAACCATGAGCCAAAATAACTCTTCCTCCTCTAGGTTGTTCTCCTCAGATATATTGGTCACAGAAACGTAAAGTTAACACACACATATAATGAGACACATCACTTGTCTCTCTGTTAACATTTAAAGGCAAAGTTGGAATATTGGAGAGGACCACCAAAAGAGGCAGGAAAGAAAATAGTCATTTCAAATAGCTGTCACTCCCAAAATGGGGAAAGTTGGAAACAGAAAACAATAAACAAGCAATATATGCACATGCAAGTATCTGGGGAGAAAAAGGTTGACACACAGAGAAAAATCTACAAAAGAAAATAATCAGAGATGTGGGCTAGCCACAAGAAGGACTTTGTCTTACCACTATAATAGCATCATTATTTTAGGCTATAATTATTTGTTATATGCCTGCCTCTTCCCCACGCTTTTAACCTTTTAAGGACAAGGACCATGCCTCATGTTTCTTTATTCACAGGACTGGTGTAGAATAGAAACTGAATATAAAAGAATGAATAAACAAAACAAAATGAATAGAGTCCACGCAGAAAAGAACCATCATACATGCGAAGTTCAGATAACAATATGATATCAGTTGCAAGACAAAAAGACAAGAGATGACTGTTTTTTGTGTTATATTCTCAGGCAGCCATGTTAATTATAACTCTTAGTCACAGTCTGACCTGAATGATCCAACTAGAAATTCAACCAAAACAATTTTAGTTGTATATCAAAGCAGGAATTCTTGGTTTTTTTTATTCTAACCCTGTAGTTTTTATAAATAATGGTTTAAGTCCTAAATTCTGTTCGGCCAAAGATGAAATGTGTTGGATTTTATGAATATTACACTTAAGAGTTTGAGTGGTTTAATTTTCTAGGCCCACACTGTCAGAATTTCAAAAAAAAATAATTAGAAGGAAGAAACTATGACCTTTTGGAAACAAAATTTCCATATTTTTGCTAGAAACAAAAGGCATTTTTTTTTTTTTTTGGTGGTACTGAGGATTGAACCCATGGGTGCTTTGCCACTGAGCCAAAATGCATTTTTAAAAACAAGTGTAACATCAAGAATATTAACCTTGGCTCTGGTATATATATATATATATATATATATATATATATATATACACACAATGGAATACTACTCAGCTATTAGAAACAATGATATTGCATCTATTGAAGATAAATGGATGGCATTGGAAGAAATCATGCCGAGCAAACTTAGCCAGACCCATAGAGTCAAGGGCCAAAGGGCCAAATGGTATCCCTCATTTGTGGAGGCTGGACCTAAAACCAGGCTTGGGAGTAAAGCAGACAAACTCATGTATCAGATCAATAGAACAAAAATGCCAAATGCTAATATTTATGAGATACAGTTGCAAGATACTTAATAAGGTATTTGAACAAGCTGTGCTGCATACCTGTACAAAAACATAACTGCTTAATCCCATTGTCAAATATTTTGAAGAATAACAAGGGATGATACAACGGGGGTAGAACAGGAAATGTTGGAACTGAGATAAAGAAAGGTACATTCCAAATAGTTATAAATGTCACTGTATATACTATAGCTATATATATATATATAAAATCTTCGTAGGTATAAAAATTATGTCACTGTATTTGGGTATTTTAGGAACAATATAGGACCCAGAAGAAAGGCAAGGGATCAGGGGACAGGAGGAGGGAGTTAGAGGAGTATGGGGTGGGGGTATTGAATAAATTGTATTGCTGACTTGTGTGCATCTAGGAATATGTGATAACTAATCCCATCATTATGTAAAACTATAATGCACTAATAAAATATATATAAAAAAAATTAACCTTAGGGGTGGAGTGGTAGCTCAGTGGTTACAGTGCTTGTCTGGCATGAGCAAGGACCCAGTTTCAAACCCCAGCACCATACACACAATGAAGTGTCAGAGCAATGAAAGCCACATGAAAAGCTACAAAAAATGAATACTCTCTTTCTCTCTCTCTCTCTCTATCTCTCTCTCTCTCTCTCACTGTGCCTCTCTCCCTTAAAAATAAAATAAAATTTAAAAAAGAATATTAACCTCTTAAAGTAGTAGAAATTTAAAATATAAAACATGGGTTATATATTTGTTTTGGGAGGCTTAGTAAGGATAGGAAATTACAAATCAAACAACAAAATACACTTTTGGAAAAAAAGAAGTTGTTTATTTAAACCTGTAGAAAGAGTTGGGGATATAGCTCAGTGATAGAGCAACTGCCTAGCATGTGTGAGGACCTGGGTTTGATACCCAATAATAGTATTTTAAAAAATTATACATATATAGAGATCTATATATAGATCTCTCTATAAATCTATAGAGAGATCTACATATAGATAGATATACAAAAAAATACTTATGCTCTTTGTGGCACCCAGCTGGGTATATCCTTATTTTGTACATTTTAGCACTTTTACCCTTTTACAAAAGGACTGGGAAAATACTACCCTGCCATGACTCTAAGAACAGTGTCCAGAAATATACCACCTGGCTCTGGCTCCTTCAGGATGAGCTTCCTGAATTTCAGGCAAACATGGGTAAAGGGTAACTCCAGGCTCCAGTCTTCTGTTGTAAACTAACTGAACCATACAATGAGGTCAAGCCATCTAAGATGTCAGTTTATAAAGATATCTATGGTCTGAAACAGAGATCTCTCAGCACGGCTTAGCATGCCAAGACCACCTGAAAATGCAGTAAAGTTTAAAAGTTAAGTACAGACACTGGATGCAGCTGTCAACAACTGGTCAATGGGTATTTATAATTATAATATAAATAATTGTATAAACAAAAGTTTTTTGTTATACCCAAAGCTTGATTAAAATTTAACATTATATGCTATCTGAATGCTAGAAAAAGGAGAAACATTTTATTGGCCTCCAAAACTGAATTAAATTGAAAACAAATCCAAGGAAAACAATTTTTACTTTCACAAGTACACTGTATCAAAATACTCCTGCCAATGTGTTCATAACATCTGCTTCTTATGGATTATTCATTGACAATATTTGAATCCCAAATAAATTATTTTCAGCTATTTCAAAGATTTTTAATTACTTTCAACATTCACTCAACATAATCCCTAATGTCTCCTCTGTCACTCAATATTTGCCAGGCATACAAATGATGGTAAAAAATGCTATTTAACATTTATTGATTTTAATATTGTTAGATCTCTAGGTCAACTATAATGACACTGCGATTATCTTGCCTTTCAGATTTTTTATTTTTTTGTTGTTGTTGTTTGTTTGATGGTAAAAGAGCAAAGCAAAAGTTTATACTTTCACTCTCATTTATATATATACTCAGGATTTTACATTCTTAATGCAGGCAGAACAGGTAGATTGTACATAATAAATCTTGGGGGCTGATAAAAATAAAGTACTTGTAGTAAAGTGAGTGGTGACTTTCAAAAGATTTGTACATGTCCTACTGCCCAGACCCTGTGAATATTAACTTATATGAGAAAAAAATGATTCAAGTACTTCTCTTGAGAAGAGTCTACCCTGGATTATTCAGGTAGACTCAGAATACAATCAGAGGAAGTTTTCAGACAAAGAGAGAGCAGCAAGGTTGTCACAAAAGCAAAGACTGGAGACAAGCAGCAATAAGCCAAGGAACACCAGAGCCATGAGAAGTTGCAGGAAGCAAGGAACATATGATTCCCTAGAGCTTTCGTGGAGAATGTAATCCTGCCAACACCTTGATTCAGACATATGGCCTCCAGAACTATCAGAGAATATATTTCTAAATTCAGCAAGTTTATGGCCATTTGTAACAACCACAGGAAACTAATATAGTACCCTAAAGAATATCTATTCTTAGTTATTTTAGTTAATTGGAGAAATGGAATCTTTTGGTAAACTCCAAAGGAAATAAAATTTGGACAGTGTTGTATTATAAACATAAATTCTACAGCAAACGACCTGAAGTACCTTTATATATAACCAATTTTCAAATAATACAATTGAAAAAGTACACTATTAAAAGCATAGTTGCTGAGTGTACATTAACTGAAAAGCTGGGACCTTTACAGGCAGTTTGTTTAAAGGGAATGAACTTGATGAACTTTACCTTCTTAGCATTGGCTGTTCCAACCTATGAGTAACATTTTGCCTTTGGGTTATGTGCTTCATTGAATGAATGAGGTCAAGATAAAATTACCAAACCACTCTTTCATGAATCAATACAACATTTAAAAGTAAGGATTTTATCTGAGGGGACAAAAAGTAAGACAATAATGGAGGAAAGTTCTCTCACTGCTAGCCCTTTTAATGAACTATCTCTATCTAAGGTAACATGCTTCATTGAAATCAGAGAACTGCTTCTTTTCTCCCCCCCACCAACCACCACCCCCAGGGACTGAACCCACGGGGCACTTAAGCACTGAGCCACATCCCTAGCTCCTTTATATTTATTTATTTTTTTTTAAATTTTAAGACAGGGTCTCACTAAGTTGCTTGGGGCCTCGCTAAATGTTAAGGCTGGCTTTGAACTTGTTATCCTCCTGCCTCAGCCTCCTTGTGCCCCTGGCATTATAGGCACATGCACCACCATGCCTGGCTAAGAGTTCTGTTCTTAATGATTAAATATCTTCCTTAACTGCTTTTAGAGTAGGATTATACAAAAATAGTGGGGGAGGAGGGAGAGTTGCTGTTGCTATTGTTTTCTCAAAAGACTGCAAAAGAAAAACTCAGTTGTACCAGTTGCCTGGATTGTCCTGGATATGTTTACTTCCCTAGAAAGATCTAACTTCCCAAAATGAATAATGCACCACAATTTGGAAGGCATTGTACTAGAGTAAATTACCTCTGCCAAACAGCCATGGTATGTACTAACAGGTGATTCGCTTCTTTAAAAACAAGCTGCCCCTGCTTCTCTAGCTCTTGGTGTTGCCAAAAATCTCACTTTCTCACAGTGGTTTCTTACCAACAATTTCCTTCTCAAGAGGGCCAATAGCTGGCATCGTCCCTTATGAAACAATAAATTCACAAGGTTTAATAAGTTCTAATCTTCATTTTTCCTTAAGATTGAAGCTGAATTACACTTGATGGTTCATAAAATGATTATCTATCAATCAGAACATAGGACGTTTTCTTCATCAGAGAGTTGTAATTATGTATTCCTTAAGGGGAAAAAATCGACATGATGTCAAAAACAACAATGAACTCATTTTCTGTGAAGAACAAAACCGGGAAAGAGACTGGCTCAGAGAAGACAGGCTCTAGAAAGTCTCATTCTAAGGAAAGATTTCTAAAGGTAGAATGTGTCTTGGGTACCTTGCCACCTGCCGCTTATCATTTCCTGGTGTGCCTCTCTTCATTTCCCAAGTACGGAATCTTTCTCTCCAGCTAACTAATGTTACTGGAAGGCACTTTACCCAAGACATTCTCTTTGTATAAAGTCCTATTATCTAAAATTTCTTTCTTTTGTTCCTACACCAATGTTTCATATTAGATATTCAACAAATGAAATGCTTACAATATTTTAATAAGCAATTCTTCTCAAAGATATATTTACTTCTCCTAGAAAGATTTAACTTCCTAAAAGGAATAATTCACTATGATTTGAAAGGCAATGTACTAGAGCAAATTACCTCTACCAAACAGCCATGTACTAACAAGTGATTTGCTATGTACTAACAAGTGATTTGCCATGTACTAACAAGTGATTTGCTTCTTTAAAAACTACAACAAAAAATTACATTTAAATTACCTATTTTCACCATATTTTACCTCAAGTTTGGACACAGCCTCCAACTTTTGAAAGAAAAGAATATAATCATTGTATTGATGCACTTCTTTTTAACCCTTGCTACAGACAATCAAAACTATATCTACTTAAACAAACAGATGTTATAATTTGGATGTGAGCTGAGGGTGGGGAGGGTAAAGGGGGGATTTATGATGCATGAAAGTATAACAAGAAACCCCTTCAATATGTAAAACTATAATGCACAAATAAAAAAAAGAAGCTTTAGAGATGAAATGATTGGTATAAAAATCAGGAGCTGATCAAACCGAATCAGACATGCTCATCCAGAAGTTACAGGACACCCAATAGGCCTAATCAAAAGAGAAACTCACCAAGACACATCATATTCAAAATGTACAACAGGGATACCAAGGAAACAATATTAAAAGCAATAAGGGAGAAACACTGAATCACATTCAGAGGCAAGCCAATAAGAATTGTCTGTGACTTTTCACAACCCAGATGCTAGAAGCAAGAAGGTCTTGGAATAATATCTTTCAACGTCTAAATGACAACAACATGGAGCCTAGAATTCTATAACCACCAAAACTGAGCTTCAAATTTGATGGAGAAATAAGAACTTTTCATGATAAAACAAAACTGGCAGAATTTGTCAACAGAAAACCTGCCCTACAAAGAATTCTCAAGGAAACACTCCAGACAGAAGAACAAGCAATTGATACCCAAAACCCACAAACTAAAGAAATTCAGTGCACCACTCAAAAGACACAGACTTGCAGACTGGATCAAAAAACAAAATCCAAACATATGCTGCTTACAAGAAACTCACCTCACAGGCAATGACATCCACAGATTAAGGCTGAAAGGATGGGAAAAAATCTACAATGCTTACAGCCCAAGAGAAGAAGCTGGTGTCCCTATACTTATATCCCACAAAGTAAATTTCAAACATAAATCAATCAGAAGAGACAAAGAAGGCCACTACTTAGTACTAAAAGGAGCCCTTCAACAGGAAGAAATAACCATAGTTAATATTTACTCTCCAAACAACAATGCACCCAACAACATGAATAAATTACTTCATGACATCAAACCACTCCTTGATCACAACACAATTATACTGGGAGACTTCAACACTCCGCTGTCACCATTAGACAGACCATCAAAACAAAAAATCAATAAAGAAATCACCAGCCTAAATAACTCCATAAACCAAATGGACTTAACAGACATATATAGAATTTTCCATCCCTAGTCAGTAGAATACACCTTCTTCTCTAGAGCACTTGGAATCTTTTCCAAAGTAGATCATATTCTGGTTCATAAAGATAATCTCAGCAAATATAAAAAAGTAGACATCATCCCGTGTGTCCTTTCAGACCACAATGCTGTGACCAACAGTAATAATCATACCAGAAAACACACATATTCATGGAGACTGAATAATACTCTATTAAATGAAGAATGGATCCAAGAAGACATGAGAGAAGTAATCCAAAAATTCTTGGAAGAGAATGAAAATGAAGACACAACATATCAAAACCTCTGGGACAGCATGAAAGCTTTCCCAAGGGGAAAATTTATAGCACTGACTGCCCACATTAAGAATGAAGAGAGATCCCAAATAAATAAGCTTATGCTTCATCTCAAAGCCCTTCAAAAGGAAGAACAATCTAACCCCAAAGCCAGCAGAAGACAGGAAACTATCAAGATCAGAGCTGAAATCAATGAAATTGAGAACAAAAAAACAATAAGAATCGATGAAACAAAAGAGCTGGTACTTTGAAAAAAATAAACAAGATAGACAGATCACTAGCGAATCTAACCAAGAGAAGTAGAGAAATGAAGCAAATCAATGAAATCTCCAGTGAGAAAAGAGTGATCACCACTGACCCCATGGAAATCCAACAAATTACAAGATCATATTTTGAAAACCTATACTTCTCCAAAATTGATAATTTGGAGGAAATGGATAAATTTCTTGACACATACAACATCCCTAAATCGACTCACGATGATACTGAATTCCAAAATAGCCCAATCACAGGCACTGAAATCCATATTGCTATTAAAAGTCTACCAAAGAAGAAAAGTCCAGGACCTGATGGCTTCCCTGCTGATTTTTACCACACTTTTGAGAAGGCACAAACACCTCTCCTTAAGTAATTTCAAGAAACTGAAAAGGAGGGAATGCTCCCATCCACTTTTTATGAAGCAACCATAACTCTGATACCAAAACCTGACAAGGATACATCAAGAAAAGAAAACTACAGACCAATATCCCTTATGAACTTGGATGCAAAAATCCTCAACAAAGTAGTAGCAAACCATATTCAAAAACTTATTAAGGAAATAATCCATCATGACCAAGTGGGCTTCATCCCAGGAATGCAGGGCTGGTTCAACATGCCCAAAACAATTAACGTAATCCATCACTTAAATAGAATCAAGGACAAAAACCATATGATCATCTCAATGGATGCAGAAAAGGCCTTTGATAAAATCCAGCACCCTTTTGTGTTCAAAAACTCTAGATAAGATAGGATTCAAATGATCATTTTTGAACTACGTAAAGGCTATACATGTTAAACCCTCAGTTAATATAATACTAAATGGAGAAAAGATGAAAACATTTCCACTAAACTCAGGATCAAGACAAGACTGACAGCTCTCACCACTTTTGTTCAATATCGTTCTTGAGACCCTAGCTGAGATCCTAAGCAAAAGAAAGAAATCACAGGGATAAAAATAGGAAGAGAGGAAGTCAAACTCTCTCTTTTTGCTGATGACATGATCCTGTATCTGGAAGATCCAAAAAACTCCGTCAATAAACTGCTTTAACTTATAAACAGATTTAGCAAAGTGGCAGGATACAAGATCAACACACATAAATCAATAGCTTTCCTATACACTAACAATAAGAGGACTGATGAAGAAGTCAGGAAATCAGTCCCATTCAAAATATCTTCGAAAAAAATAAAATACTTGGGAATTAACCTTACAAGGGAAATCAAAGATCTCTTCAACAAAAATTATTTGTCATTGAAGAATGAAATCTAAGATGACCTAAGAAGATGGAAAGATGTCCCATGCTCTTGGTTAGGCAGAATTAATATAACAAAAATGGCCATTCTACTGAAAGCTTTATATAGATTTAATGCTATCCCTATAAAGATATCTATGTCATTCTTTACAGACAGAAAAAGCAATTCTCAAATTCATTTGGAACAATAAGAAACATAGAATTGCCAAAACTCTACTAAGCAAGAAAGACGTAACAGGCAGTTTTGCCACACCAGATTTAAAACTATGCTATAGAGCTGTAGTAACAAAGACAGCATGGTACTGGTATCAAGATAGGAAAGAAGACCAATAGAATAGAAGACCCTGAAACAAACCCTCAAATCTTTAAACATCTGATTTTTGATAGAGGGGGACAAAATATTACATGGAGGAGAGACAGCCCCTTCAACAAATGATGTTGGACAAACTGGAAAGCCACTTGCAGAAAGTTGAAATTAGACCCATATCTTTCTCCTTGCATGAGAATCAAATCAAAATGGATCAAGGAGCTAGGAATTAAACCAGCTACACTGCAACTGATGGAAGACAAATTAGGTCCAACACTTCAGCATTTGGGAGTAGGCAAAGACTTTCTCAACATA